>JAXCMG010000037.1:2878667-2916864 GCA_034642415.1 Podarcis siculus
TATTATTATTATTATTATTATTATTATTATTATTATTATTATTATTAAATGGAATGCATACAGATTGTGCATGGTTACTAATAATTTTGGGGCAATTATTTTTATAGAGGTATGTTTATTTAGCTCCCAAATAAAACAGATTTAAGGAAGAAGAAAAAAGAAGGGATTCTGAAACAAAATTGGGGGAAAGGATAAAAGAAAGAGAGAAAGGAGTGTTTCAGAATTTAAAGGAGGAAATGTGGCAGGGTGGGATTTTTAAGAGGTTATATCTATATTTATATATCTATATATAGATATATCTGTCTGCATATTATGGAGGGGGATGGGGACCAGATTGCTGCTGACCATACTTCTTTCTGATCCCCCATCTACCTTACAGATAGGTACTTAGTGGACACACAGCAGTCATGTCCCGTAACTCTTAAGATGTTTTCATAGTATATTACTATGGTTTCACATTGTGGTCTAAATGATCCTTTGGGTCTCTTCAAACTCTGCAGTTTTATGATTCTATGCTTTGAGGAGATTTTGTTTTTTCCTCTGGTATTGTAGTCTTTTAATTACTGTGTGTGTGTGTGTGTGTGTGTGTGTGTGTGTGTTGTGGTTGTTAATAGCAATAATAATAATTTGATTTCTTTTACTTGCCTTTCACCACAAGGTGCCAAGACGCATTGCAACACTTTAAAAACACAATACAGTGGTACCTCGGATTACGAACTTAATTCGTTCTGGAGGTCCGTTCTTAACTTGAAACTGTTCTTAACCTGAGATACTTTAGCTAATGGGGTTTCCCGCTGCCGCCAGGCCGCCGGAGCACAATTTCTGTTCTCATCCTGAAGCAAAGTTCTTTATTAGTTATTATTATTATTATTATTAACCTGAAGTACTATTTCTGGGTTAGCAGAGTCTGTAACCTGAAGCGTCTGTAACCTGAAGCATCTGTAACCCGAGGTACCGCTGTACCAAAAACAGCTAAAACAGATTGTGGCAAGATGTCAAAGCAGTAACATCCTTAACCTTTAGACTGGATGGCTGCAATATGCTCCAGGTGGGACTGCCCTTGAGATTGGTTTGGAAATTGTTTGGTTTCACTCCCCCAGGAGGCAGTGATGGCCACCAACCTAGGCAGCTTTAAAAGAGGATTGGACAAATTCATGGAGCAGAGGGCTATCAGTGGCTTCTAGCCACACTGGCTGTGCTCTGCCTTCACAGGCAATGCTTCTGAATATCAGTTGCTTAGAAACTTAGGAGGGAAGAGTGCTTTGTGCTCAACTATTACTTCCAGGATTCCCTCAGGCATCTGGTTGGCCACTGTGAGAATGGGATGCTAGATTAAATGGGCCATTGGCTTGATCCAGCAGGATCTTCTGAAATTGCATCAAGTGCAGATGGTTGCAGCTAGTGCTTTTGGCCTGAACACGCTGCACTGCAGATGACTCTTGAGCTACAGATGACTCTTGAGGTCCCTTCCAACTCTACAGTTTTCTGATTCTATGGATCAGGTGCGTGAAGCTCTGCCCTGGTTGCCAGTTTATTACCAAGTTAAGTTGAAACTATTAGTGTATAAAGCCGGAAACTGCCAAGACCAAGTTACCTGAAGGACTAAGGTCAGTACTTTGGACAGCTATTTGTTAGGAATGCACTTGCTCCAGATTTCCTGCAGGAGGCAGACTAGTTGACCTACAGCAGCGGTTCTCAACCTGTGGGTCCCCAGATGTTGTTGTACTACAACTCCCATCATGCCTGAGCTCTGGCCTTGCTAGCTAGGGGTGATGGGAGTTGTAGTTCAACAACATCTGGAGACCCACCGGTTGAGAAAGGCTGACCTACAGGATTATTATTATTATTATTATTATTATTATATTTATTTATACTCCGCCCATCTGGCTGGGCTTCCCCAGCCACTCTGGGCGGCTTCCCAAAAAATATTAAAATACTGCAATACATCAAACATTAAAAGCTTCCCTAAAGCCTTCAGATGTCTTCTAAAAATCTGGTAGTAGTTGTTCTCTTTGACATCTGGTGGGAGGGCGTTCCACAGGGAGGGCGCCACTACTGAGAAGGCCCTCTGCCTGGTTCCCTGTAACTTGGCCTCTCGCAGTGAGGGAACCGCCAGAAGGCCCTCGGTGCTGAGCCTCAGTGCCCAGGCAAAACGATGGGGGTGGAGACGCTCCTTCAGATATACTGGACCGAGGCCATTTAGGGCTTTAAAGGTCAGCACCAACACTTTGAATTGTGCTCGGAAACGTACTGGGATTCTACAGCAGGAGGAATTCAGTGATTCTATAGCAGATTATTTGCGTTGCATCTGTCCATGGAGTTTGCCTTGTCTAACTTGCTTTGACTGCTTCAGTACAGAGATCTATAACAGCAAGCACACCATGCAGTCTGGTTGGGGATTTTGTTCTCCTAACTTACACACTAAACAAGGAATAACCTTGTTACTGTTGCCTATCACACATCTCCCAGTGCAGCCGCTATGTTGTCAGACTCTCACCTCCCTTAAGCCTGCCATTGCAAAACGAAAACCTCATACAAACAAACACATACAGTCAAAAGAGTGGAGGGAAAAGGAAGGGAATCAGAAGAGAAAATGTTCAGCTTGAGCTGCTTTTGCCCATAGGACTGTCCAACAGATCACTGCTACAGGGGCATGATAACCATGTGATACATGCAGCTACCACGGGAAAATGTTCTATTGCCACAGAAATAACACTGGCTGAAAAAGCCATAAGTATAAAGACATGGTACATATCATGGCAAGTAATCATGTTGTATTTCTGATTATGTCATTAATTTTAACCGATGTAATGCTCTATTTCTATCATATCCTTTTTATTTCTCCATTGTACCCTGGTATTAAGTGGTATATAAATTATTGAAATAAATATGCTTCACCCAAAAGTAAAGCAATGCCCAATCTGGTGATAACAGAGTAAACGCTGCGAGGAAGGAGCTGAAGCACAAGATATAGTGTCCAGATCAAGGGAAGTGATAGGTAGGACCACTCTATTCTGCCTTGGTCAGACCACACCTGAAATACTGTGGCCAGTTCTGGGCATCACAATTTAAAAATATAATAATATAATAATAATAATTTATTATTTATACCCTGCCCATCTGGCTGAGTTTCCCCAGCCACTCTGGGCGGCTCCCAATCAAGTGTTAAAAACAGTACAGCATTAAATATTAAAAGCTTCCCTGAACAAGGCTGCCTTCAGATGTCATTTAAAGATAGGATAGCTGCTGATTTCTTTCACATCTGAAGGGAGGGTGTTCCACAGGGTGGGCACCACTACCGAGAAGGCCCTCCGTCTGGTTCCCTGTAACCTCACTTCTCGCAATGAGGGAACCGCCAGAAGGTGCTCGGCGCTGGATCTCAGTGTCCGGGCTGAATGATGGGGGGTGGAGACGCTCCTTCAGGTACAGTGGCGTAGCGTGGGGGGTGCAAGGGGGGCCGGCCACACCGGGCGCAACATCTGGGATTAGGGCAAATCCACGGGTTAGGGGGCGCAAATCCACGGGTTAGGGGGCGCAAATTACTTGCCTTGCCCCGGGTGCTGACAACCCACGCTACTCCACTGTTCAGGTATACTGGACCGAGGCCATTTAGGGCTTTAAAGGCCAGCACCAACACTTTGAATTGTGCTCGGAAGCGTACTGGGAGTCAATGCAGATCTCTCAGGACCAGTGTTATGTTGTCCTGGCGGCCCCTCCCAGCCACCAGTCTAGCTGCCTCATTCTGGATTATTTGCAGTTTCCAGGTCACCTTCAAAGGTAGCCCCACGTAGAGCGCATTGCAGTAGTCCAAGCGGGAGATAACTACAGCCTGCACCACTCTGGCAAGACAGTCTGCGGGTAGGTGGGGTTGACAATGAGGTTGACAAGCTGGAATGTGTGCAGAGGAGGGCGACCAAGATGATCAAGGGTCTGGAAACCAAGCCTTATGAGGAACGGTTGAAGCAGCTGGGTATGTTTAGCCTGGGAAAGTGAGGAGATATGATAGCCATCCTCAAATATCTAAAGGACTGTCACATGGAAGATGGAACAAGCTTGTTTTCTCCTGCTCTGGAGGGTAGGACCTGAACCAATCACTTCAAGTTACAAGAAATGAGATTCCAGCTAAACATCAGGAATAACTTTCTGACAGTAAGAGCTGTTTGACAATGGAATGGTCTCCCTCGGTAGGTTGTGGACTCTCCTTCCTTGGAGGTTTTTAAGCAAAGGTTGGATGTCCATCTGTCATGGATGCTTCAGCTCAGATTCCTGCATTGCAGGGGGTTGGATTAGATGACCCTCGATGTCCCTTCCAACTTTACAATTCTATGATGCTGTGATGCTATCTATGATTAACTGTACCAGACCCATGTTGTTTTCTAGTATACACACACGTAGCCTTGATGACTCACCACCACCACCACCATCACTTTGCTAATTGCTTTATACAAACAAGTCTCAAAGTGGTTTAAGAAGATAAAATACATACAAACAAAAATAGTAAAAAACCCCAGAGTACAATAACAGAATAGAAGGGACAAATCATAACATGCTTCCCTAAAAGTGGAGCACTGCAGCAGTTGCCAACTAAGTGAACAGAGGCCTGAGGGGATAAAAAATGTATTAGCCTGGTGCCTAAAAATGGATCACAATGGTGTCAGGTGCATTTTCTTCAACAGAGCATTTCACAGGCAGGGGGCCACCACTAAAAAGGTGCACTCCTGTATGACCACCTTTCTTATCTCTCTTGGATGAAGCACACAAGAGCAGGGTAGAAATATGTGAATTAGGAGCCTAACCATGTCTGTTCTTCAGAGGAGGAAATATGGATAACCTCCAAACGTTTAAGGTATTTTCATTTTCATTATGTTGACTAACAGGGAACTCGGTTGCTAGTATGCATGTAAAACAGCATCATTGAAACACAAAAGAGGTATCAGCAGACCTGGTGGAACTCTCAGGTTTGCAGAAGTAGATCTTAACATCCCCTCCAACTGAAATCTAAAATCCTTTGTTAGGCCTCTCAATTTTATTTCTCAATATATTTTAAATACCCACCACATTCTGTTGTAAAAAATCAGGAGGTGATTTGCTTTTCAGGACCATCTCATCAAAACTGGGACACTTAGCAGTTGTACTGGCAGCCTCAAAATTGCCCACAAGACTCTTCTAGGACTCAAAGAAAATAATTTTCTCTCTCAGTATATGCATTTTAACAGAAAGTCAGATGTAGTAAATGCCTTCCTATCGAAATATTAGGCACAATTATTCCTTGAAGTCAATCTTGCCCTTCTGAACATAGTAATACTTTCACATGAATATATTTTTTTAAGGGAGTCACTGTGCACAAGTAGCAATAAATTAGGGCAGAAAGAATATTCATGGCCGACACTTAGCAGATCTGTGATTTTTCTCCTCAGTGACTCACCTGCCCCACAAAAGCTTTCAAATGATTTTAGCTGTGCCATCTATCAAATAAAGTGTCGACATGAATGCATTTAGGAAGCATGCTAATAAATATGCTGATTTTGTTTTAGGAAGTGAACCTCTAATGAATATGAAGTTGGGTCATTGTGATGCTTGGCCACCTGCAACTTCTATGACTCTTTGGTGTTTAAAGTCAGTACAAAGTGGCTTTTTTAATGCATGCACAGCTTTGAACACCGTGTCTGCCGAGGACTGGGTAAGTCTTTCCTTGCAATTTCTACCAACTGCACCCTGCTCAAAGAAGTCTTTCCCAGACCTCCCCGCAAGATTCATCTAGTGTTTGAAATCCTGGATGTCAAGACCTACGTTTGGGAGCAAGTTCTCTTTGGCGAGAGAACCCCAGCAGAGATTTGACATGGTTAAAAGATGCAGCAAAGAAAATCGTGGATATATAGGGTGTAAAACCTTCAAAAGGTGTCCTTTCTAGTGAATCATAAAGAATTTCACTTGTCTGAAGCAAAAAAGGCCGGTCAAAGCCATGCAGCTTGAGGGAGCCGCTCAGAGCTCCTCACACATCAAATGCACATGCAGACTGAGTACAACAAAAGGCTTGGTTGCCCATTTCCTCCCAAGGGGGAAGTGACATAGGCTAAGCCTGGCAGGACAGCTTACTCTATGACATTAACCCCTTCGTGCATTAATTAGACTCAAGCAGGCTGGATATATGAGGCTGGTTACCTTAGATGATGATGGTGGTGATGATGATGATTTATTTATTTATACCCCGCCCATCTGGCTAGGTTTCCTCAGCCACTCTGGGTGACTACCAACTGCATATTAAAAACAATACAGCATCAGACATTAAAAACTTCCCTCAACAGGGTCGCCTTCAGTTGTCTTTTAAAAGTCGAATAGTTGCTTATTGCCTTGACATCTGCAGGGGAGGGTGTTCCACAGGGCAGGTGCCACTACCAAGAAGGCCCTCTGCCTGGTTCTCTGTAACCTCACTTCTCACAGGGAGGGAACCACCAGAAGGCCCTTGGCACTGGACCTCAGTGTCTGGGCAGAATGATGGGGGTGAAGGGTATACAGGACCTTCAGGTATACAGGACTGAGGCCATTTAGGGCTTTATAGGTCAGCACCAACACTTTGACTTGTGCTTGGAAACATACTGGGAGCCAACGAAGACCTTTCAGGTTCTTCTTGCCTAGGCTTCTTTGTGAAGCTCTACATCTTCTTTCCTCGGGAGTAAATTGCATGTCAGTAATCAAAGGAAGAATAAACAGTCAAATTACCCTGAATAGCTGTAGAAGAGCCTCACTCGATCTGAACTGTCTGGGTATTTTGGAGCCATACAATTTAATACTGTCTGGGAGTTGTTGTTTGTTACTATGTTATGTAGTTTTCTGTTTTTATATTGCAAATCTCCCTGTGGTCCTCAGATGAAGGGCAGCATAGAATGTTTTTTAAAAAATAAAAATAAAAATAACAAGGATTTTCACAACCGGCAAAAGCAGACCCATTTTTTTAACCATGGGGTTGGATGCAGGGTTTTCCCCTCCCCCTAAAAGTGGTGGAAGGATTTTCCAATTCATAATGAGTACAGGAAGCATTGCCCTTCGCACTAAATTGGCTTTAAAATGTTGCCAAATCTGATTATATCCATGGCAGATCATTCAGAGTGAGGGCATGAAGTGGCTTTCTGACATCAGCATAGGCAGATTGGACAGGCTAGATGACTACATTAGTAGATGTACATGGCTAGATGTACATTACTAGGCTAGATGTTACATTACTGAGTTCAGTTCTCAGTTTCTGGTTGGTGGATCACTTGGGGAAAGAAAAAAGTTGGGTGGGGTCAGGGTGGAACAGCAGCAAAAAGTGGAAATGGCAGCAGTAAATAGCTGCTAGCAAAACAAGCTTATGAGATTTGTTGGCAACATTCCAGGAACACTCCAAAGCTCCCCTTTGCCCTGAAAATGTTCACAGGCAAAATCTGCCACAGGCTCTACTTACAGTGCAAAAAATGCTTCACGCCCTTCTCTCTGGATGCTAGGGTACAGGAGTGAAGCCCACATTGAACTACTTGCACTTAATATATCATGTGAGTGAGCACTAACGTAATAAGCAGAGTCTGAAGTACGCTCCAATCCATATACCAGTTTAGCTATCTTTGTGCCTTTGTGCCACCTTGCAATGCAAAATGCAAATAACAGCCACAATAATAGGAAAATTTCAAAAGGCAGATTTCAGTCCTCCCTTCAGGAAGTGTAAACCAGTTAGACATCTGATACCAAGACAAATAATATTATATATATGCTAATGATGACTAAAATGGTCTGACTTGCTCAAGGGCTTTGCAGGCGTTTTTTTGTTTGTTTCTGCAAGAAAAGCGACTTTAATTCATGTTTAATGCCATCCATTTGTTAACATGGTGTGCTAATGTGCAAAAAATGATTAAGCCTCTGCCACGAGGCTTAACCTCTGTAGTTGTAAATGCTGCTTAATAGAGTGTTCATGAACTGAATAGTTCAAAAAGTTTAATTTTATGGTGGGTACTGCAAGGATTTCTCTCAACCTCAGCAGTAAACATAAATAATCGAAATTTGCCATGTGTAATTGGATTTGGCCTGAAAGCAAACATAAACTGGAACACTACAATTGTAATATTCTTAAGCGGGTCTCTCGTGCCTCCACTCACGTGCATACACACCTTCCATTTAACCACCCACCACAGCAGAATCCAAAAGGATAGCCGAACAGTTGCTTTATTAAGCAGATGATTATCAGAACCAGCTCTGAAGTTGGCGTATGCAGATCTGATCTATTAGAGGGCAGAAACCCACCCAAAACAAATTTTGCCCTCTGAGGAACATTAGTGGCAGTCAGTCTCCTTTTTAATCCTTTACACACCACATGCAGTGGTACCTCGGGTTACATACGCTTCAGGTTACAAACTCCGCTAACCCAGAAATAGTACCTTTGCTTCAGGATGAGAACAGAAATCGTGCAGCGGCGGTGCAGTGGCAGTGGGAGGCCCCATTAGCTAAAGTGGTGCTCCAGGTTAAGAACAGTTTCAGGTTAAGAACGGACCTCTGGAACGAATTAAGAAGAAGAAGAAGAGTTTGTATTTGATATCCCGCTTTATCACTACCCGAAGGAGTCTCAAAGCGGCTAACATTCTCCTTTCCCTTCCTCCCCCACAACAGACACTCTGTGAGGTGAGTGGGGCTGAGAGACTTCAAAGAAGTGTGACTAGCCCAAGGTCACCCAGCAGCTGCATGTGGAGGAGTGGAGATGCGAACCCGGTTCCCCAGATTACGAGTCCACCACTCTTCACCACTACACCACACTGGCTCTTAAGTTCTTAACCCCAGGTACCACTGTACTACCAACATAAAACCACACTTCCCATTGCTGCATAGCACAGGTCCGTGCAACCTTTGGCCCTCCACATGTTGCTGGAATAAAATTCACACCATCCCTAATCGTTGGCTGTGCTGGTTAGGGTTGATAGGAGCTGTAGCATAATGGAAACGAAAGATTCAGGCAGTTGATAACACAGACGATCATTATTATCTAATTTCAGATTGATCATTCTTCTGGATGTCTGCTGGCTCACAGAAACACAAGGATAAGCTATGGCTGAGAATGAGGGAAGTCCCCTAATGGTTGTTTTCCTACATTGCATCGTGGCACATTGCAACAGGAGTAGTTGCCCAAAACGTCTGGAGAGCACCATGTTGGGGAAGGAAGGCTAGCCTGCAGCAATCACGATGGTGAAGCCAATCTGCAGGAACTCAACTGCCATTCATTGATCAGTAAAGTGGGCTTGATTTAATATTAATACCAAGAGTTTATACACAATTAAGCCCACATAACAAATGAGCCCTTCAATTTAAAAAACCCAGGAAATTGAACCCCAAACAAACAAATCTAATGGACAATCACTCAGCCTTAATTGGGCGTTGAATTCTGCATGGCAAAGCTGTGTGCTTTTCACTTGGTGGTATTATATGCAGGCTCCTGTACCTTGAAAATTGCCACTTCTTCATTTTTAAAAAGATGTTTCTTATTAGTAAGGATGCATTGGAAACTTGAAACCAGGCAATGCATGGTTAAATCTCAAATTGGCATGTTCTTCAATCAGCTCAAATATCACCAAATACATCCTAACAAAGTCTCCTTCCTTTGCCTGAGTTTTGGACTCTAAACTGTGTCACAATGAGCTGATCGATTTCCTCCTAGTAACCACATAAATGACAGTGATGAGGGGAAGACATATTCAGACTTTATGCTTGGCAGCTGCTATGGCTGCACTGGATGTATTGCCCTCTCAAAGTATGATATTGGCTAAGGGTCAGTCCAAGCTGAGTCAGTTTTTACGGCTGTTAACCTCTCTCTCCTCCCCACCAATCTGGGGCAAGACTGACTCAGATCTTGTCACACCAATTCAGAGGCTGGGGCTAATGGTTATCCAAGGCTGTCTCAGTCTGACTTGGCTCAAACCTGGATCCACCTGATTCAGTTTGTGATTCGGGTCTTGGCCAAATCAGGTGCACAGCCCTAGTTTCCATTCATTTTGTGTCTGAAGAAGGAATGAAACTGCCGAATACTCAGGCCATTTTGGGAGAGGACTCCATAAGGACCCAACTCATAAGTTTCTCGGGAAACCCTTTCCATCACTACCCATGGCTTATTCCCTGAATAGAACAGCAGAATAGATAGAAGGGGAAGAAATGGAGGCAGTGAGAGATTTTACTTTCTTGGGCTCCATGATCACTGCAGATGGTGACAGCAGCCACGGATTTAAAAGACGCCTGCTTCTTGGGAGAAAAGCAATGACAAACCTAGACAGCATCTTAAAAAGCAAAGATATCACCTTGCCAACAAAGGTCCGTATAGTTAAAGCCATGGTTTTCCCAGTAGTGATGTATGGAAGTGAGAGCTGGACCATAAAGAAGGCTGATCGCCAAAGAATTGATGCTTTTGAATTCTGGTGCTGGAGAAGACTGATCAAACCTATCCATTCTGAAGGAAATCAGCCCTGAGTGCTCACTGGAAGGACAGATCGTGAAGCTGAGGCTCCAATACTTTGGCCACCTCATGAGACGAGAAGACTCCCTGGAAAAAACCCTGATGTTGGGAAAGATTGAGGGCACAAGGAGAAGGGGACGACAGAGGACGAGATGGTTGGATAGTGTTCTCGAAGCTACCAGCATGAGTTTGACCAAACTGTGGGAGGCAGTGGAAGACAGGAGTGCCTGGCGTGCTCTGGTCCATGGGGTCACGAAGAGTCGGACACGACTAAATGATTAAACAACAACAACAACAACAAAGAACAGCAGAAGACCTGAAGTGTTTATTTGATTGTCCGGTGCATTTCATTTGACTGCTATTCATGAATGTATCAGTCTATTTAAAATGATGAAGTAACCCAGGGATGAGTCTCAAGAAAATGACACATAGCATTGATTTGGGGGCTAAGATTTTAGACCCACACCTGCATACCACAAGCATGAAGCCAAAGACCAGGAACTATAGAACTCAAAAGGTAGCAATCAAAACAAATTAAGTTTTTATGAACTGTGAGCAGAGCTGTGCAGACATTTATTAGATGTGTATGAAATTATCTGGGCTTGCCAGTCATGTGTGTGTGTGTGTGTTTAAATGACAGGTTGCCATTTTCTTTAATTACAAGGCCTGATATATTTAACAGCAGATATCTGGCCGTTAGCGCAAGTGCTTTCTCTCTCTAAAAAGAAGGAAAGAAAGGAAAGAAATCAATGGTTAGACTCCAGGGCACCAGCTTGGTCATCAAGATCAATATTTAAAAAAATATAGCCTGTCAAGACCCTTTGGCCCCCTATTGATTCAAATAAGGAGCTGCTAGTGCGCTGAATAATGATAGCCCAACTGCGGCTGAAGCAGCTTGTGGATATCAGTGCCTCTGGCTAAGGAATTTTCAAGCAATAAAAATGAAGGAGTCCCACAGCCCTCTAAATTGGTATGTGGAAGATGACAAATAAAATTAGCCACACAAAAACCTTTCATTTTTGCACACTTATTTATTAGTATCTGATTTCACAAGCTTTACTAAAAGGGAGCGGAGGACGGGGACGACTAATGATGGGATTTATTGGATTTTGATTGTGTACGCATGCTTTTCAGAGTTTCTACTTCGGGTTTTTTGCTTGTTTGAGCATTTTAGAAATCATCAAGGCCAGCTCTACCATTAGGCAGGGTGAGGAAGCAGATACTGTGTGTCATAAAAAGCCAGCAAGTTGTCAGTTATTGAATTTGTGATTTAAATTGAGAACCAAAGATGGGCTGCTTGGAACAGATTCTGGGATGGTCCTAAGCTGAAGTGGGATCTCTCTGAAGCAAGCTGAACTGAAATGGGGACCTCTGAGGAGCTCCAAGGTGCTTCAGTGATTTGAGTGCTAAACCGGGTGCAAAATTTGAAACCTTTCCAGTGGTATCCAGTGAAGTAGTTCTTCTAATTCAAGGATTTCTGGCTGGGCAATGGAATTTCCCTGCCCTCTCCTCTTGCTGTGCACCCTCTAAATCTGTTCTGGGTTGTTTTTCCCAACCCTCCAAAGGAATTTTTACATATTTATTTATCTCTGTTTATAAATCGCTTCCTATAATACGTGTCAAAGCTCTTTAAGAATAAACCAATTTTAAATCCCTTGGTTCAAAGGAAGGAAGGCTTTCATAAATTTGGGTAGGTTTCAAAACATTTATCAGAGAAGGATAAAACCCAGAGCTGAATAGGGAAATGATAGTAACCACAAGAAGAGTATTATAAGTGGAGTTGTTGTTGTTGAAGCTCCATCCCAATTCTTCAAAAATAAATAAATTACTATGGATTTCCTCCATTCTGATACTGTCCCGTTTCCTCTGCACATTAACACATCACACTCAGGTCCCCTTTTGCCAAACTATGCACACTGTTTGCCGCAATTGTCAATTGACATCTTCATTCTCCCTTGCAAATTATTAATGCACATGCACGAGCACACATGTTCATTGATTAAATCACAGCATGAAAAGGAATTGTGGTGCAATCAAGCATCCAGAGTCCTTTTTGCACTGTAACTGATTAAGCCCTATACATGCTTACTCAATAATAAATTTCATTGAGTGCAATGAGGCTTACTCCCAGGTAAAAAGAAGAAGCTTGCAGCCTTAATCAGTGAGCCTGTATTATTTTTCTATGTCACTTCCCTTACAAAGGATTTGGAAAAAGAACACAGACACACCTGGCACAGGGGGCCATGTGTCCTCTCTTTGAAGCCATCCCTTTTTTGTAGCCTATCCAGTCCAAGCCTAGTTTAAAGATAAATAACCCTTAGAAGGGAGATCCAAAGGGGCCTTGAAATTGCCCATCAATCTTCAGCACCTGGACAGCAGACTGAGCAAGCCCACAGGTGACCCAGTCACAGCCTTTGGCATAATGGTGAGATATAGAGTATTTCTAGTTAAATTGTAATAATCATTTCCAAATGTTCTTCCATGCACGTAAATTAGCATAACGAGATTTTATGCAAATCTGTGTGCTCTATCTTCCACGTTTTGGCAGTATCGCCTTTCCCCATTTGTGACGTTGTGCTCTTGGCAACCCTCTAGGGCGGTGGAATGAAATCCATACAGAAAACTTGTCTCTGATCCTTGTTTGGGAAAGTGATGCCCACCAGTTTTAAGATGGCGGGCGTAATTCATAACAGCAGCTAAAATGCAAGAGAGGTACCCCTGTACTCTGCAGGAGAGGGCCTCTTGCAAGATACCATCTTATCAAAATCTCAATTCCATAAGTGACAGTAGTGCAAGAGGGGGAGCGGGGTAAAGTGCCCCCCGGAACAAGGAGCTCTCCCCCCATTACTGGACTCACATCATTAACAGATGCTGTTATTTTTCTTTCATATATCTTAATATGAGATGTAACTTGTCTTTTCTGTGCATTTTTGCTTTCTAGTGCTGCCACTGCCTATACGATTTGGACCTTTAGCATTGTAGCAGCTACCCTTTGAAATTCCCCCCACAGGGAAACACCTGCTGTCAGTGGATGCACATAACCACATTTGGCCAAATCCGGTTGGAGAAAGTCTTTGCAATTCCAGCACATCAAAGACGGCAATTGCTCTAGCATTAACTGTAGCATTGGTCTTGCTTCCACAATCAGGATAATCACCTGATTCCTAATATATACCCTGCCATTTATTTGCATCCCCTTTCCTCACCTGTTTTTTCCCCCCTTTGGTCTCCCAGTATGAATAAATCATGAGAACAGATGGTGGGAGATTATCAATAAAAGGCGTTGTTAGCCTCAGTATAAATCCACTACACTCAGTCAACACGCTTTCCTTTGCCACCTGCTCATTTATTACACTCTGAACAACACTTCACTGTTTAAAGAACTACCCCCTTCCTTTTTTTCCTTTTTTTAAGGTGCTGGTGTTGCAAAGTAAACTCATTTTAAAAGTTGGCAGTTTGAAAGCCGTAAACCTTTTCATGAGACCAAAGTCTATTTTCAACAAAACGCTTGCTTTAATAGTCGCATTTTAATTGATCATTTTGAAAAACATACAAACGTGGGGGTTTTTTTTTAGATTTTGCGTGCAACTGTAAAAGGAAAGACAGCTGTGAATTATTATATGGTACGTTATGCTAAAGGAACTGGGGTGATCCATTTGCCAAAGCAGCAGGGGTTTTCTTTTAAAAAGAATGCAGGGAGGAATCAAAGTTTTACAGAGGTAAATGAGTGAATTTTGCTTAAATTTGTGGCTGGCTATTAATTATTCTAGGGACGCGGGTGGCGCTGTGGGTAAAAGCCTCAGCGCCTAGGGCTTGCCGATCGAAAGGTCGGTGGTTCGAATCCCCGCGGCGGGGTACGCTCCCGTTGCTCGGTCCCAGCGCCTACCAACCTAGCAGTTCGAAAGCACCCCCGGGTGCAAGTAGATAAATAGGGACCGCTTACTGGCGGGAAGGTAAACGGCGTTTCCGTGTGCTGCGCTGGCTCGCCAGATGCAGCTTTGTCACACTGGCCACGTGACCCGGAAGTGTCTCCGGACAGCGCTGGCCCCAGGCCTCTTGAGTGAGATGGGCGCACAACCCTAGAGTCTGCCAAGACTGGCCCGTACGGGCAGGGGTACTTTTACCTTTACTATTAATTATTCGGGCTGTAGATGTATTCTAGCAACAGTCTGGAGAAAGCATTTTGTATGGAGAATGTTAGATTGTGAGGCACGTGCCTAAGTTCAGTCTCCAGCATCTCCAAAGGGGAAACTCCTTTCAGAAACCCAGTACAACTGCTTCCAGTTGGTGTTGAAAATATGGGCACTTTGATTAACCAATGGAACCTAGTTAGTTCTGCCATGACTGGATGATTATTGGCTTGTGGTAACATGGAGGTGGGCTTTTCCACTGGTGGCATCAGTATTGTGGAACACTCTCCCTGCTGAAATATGAAAAGCCCCACCAATGTTGGGATTCGTCCAGCTCCTGAAAACACCTGTTCAGGCAAACATTCCTCTGAATTGAGATTTTGCTTTACCTGTTTTTAAACTGTTTTTAGTTGTTTCACTTTTTAAATGGTTTGTTTTAATGCATATTTCAATTGAAGCTGTTTTGCTGCTATTGTGTATCTTAACTGTGGGTTGATGTTATAGTGGTAAACTACTTAAAAGACAATTTGGCCTATAAGGAACAGTTGATGGAGTTGGGTATGTTTAGCCTGGGAAAGAGGAGACAGAGAGGAGATATGATAGCCATCTTCAAATATCTTAAGGGCTGTCAAATGGAGAAAGGAACCAGCTTGTTTTCTCCTGCTCTGGAGGGTAGGACTTGAACCAATGGCCTCAAGTTAAAAGAAAGGAGAATTCAACTAAACACCAGGAAGAACTTTCTGACAGTAAGAGCAATTTGACAGTGGAACGGTCTCCCTAAGGAGGTTGTGGACGCTCCTACCTTGGAGGTTTTTAAGCAGAGGTTGGATGGCCATCTGTCATGGATGCTTAAGCTGAGATCCCTGCATTGCAGGGGGCTGCATTCGATGACCCTTGGGGTTCCTTCCAACTCGACAATTCTATTATTCTAAGTGATAGACAGGTGATAATACTGAGCTAGATGGACCAGTGGTTTGACTCAAATGGGGAAATGCCCTAGTTCAATGGTAGAACATCTGCTTTGCATACAGAAGTTCTGAAGTTCAATCATGGGAGCTCCAGGTAGGGTTGGAAATTTCTTCTCTCTTTCACCCTGAAGAGTCACTGCCAGTTTGTGTAGACAGTACTGAGCTATACAGACTAATGGTGTGACTCAGTATAAGGCAACTTCTCTTGTTCCTATTATTAGTTTTTATCAACCTATATAGGCTTGCTGCTGTATACAGACACAGCTGAATAAGACCTGCCTCTTGCAACATTTAGGGGAATGGACCCCTAAAAGTACCAGATTCACTTTTGTGCTTCTAAAAAATAGAGAAAATCAGTTTATATTTGGTTTATCTGGTCTTGGTCATTTGAGATTGGGATACTTGAGGAAGTAAGTCTGCTGGAATTTCAACATGATTTGAAGTGATCTGCACTTCCAAGATGAATCCGCAGGTCAAAATTCAATTATCTACCAGCTTTCACACTTCCTGACATTCAAAAAAAAAAAACAGTTTTAAAACAACTTAAACTCTGTAAGTGGAGAGAAAATACTTATTTTGAAATAAAAGAAATTGTTTTTAAATATATATATTATAATGTGAATGTTCATGTATATTATAAAACAACTGCAGTGGAAATGGGATGGAACAGATGTATGAACATGCAAACCTGTCTTGGACTGGAAATAGATTGATCCAACCATCTCTATTTCTAAGAAAGTACAGCATGGTTTGCAATTAGCTAGAACGTCACAGTAACACAGAACTTCCTCAAATGTTTGACTTCTAACAAGCACTGAGAATGACTCTCAGTGAAATTTCACTAAGCATATTCAAATACAGTGTAAATATGCTTTAATGATAATATAATCTTACAAAGTGCTGAGGAATACCCAACAATTACTTACAGTCATCAAGCTGTCTAATTATGAATAATCACTTGGCTCTCATTTACATATTAATGCTAGCGATTTTCATGAGAGGAACATACACAGAATATTGGGTTGGGCTAAGAGAGTAGATCCACTGAAACTAAGAGGGTAGATCCATTGAAATCAAGGAGACCAGATATTCATTGATTTCAGTGGGTGTGTTCTTAGCATGACTCAAGCATGCCATTCAACTCATGCAACATACTTTCACTTGTGGAACTTTCCCCCCCTCTCCTGCCCCTATGCATTATCAAAATCTGTCTTGACTCCCTGGAACAGCGAGGGGGGACCCCCTGGAGCAGATTGGGGGGGGGCATGCAGGAAGAGGAGAGGAAGAGGAAATCTCAATGTGTGAGCAGCACCAGAACTATAGCCTGTTTTATTTAACCATTCAAGGAACCCCGGACCTAAGATCTAATAAATCCTGCATCTAATAAGCAAAATACTTGTCATGTATCTTATATACACATACATAAGACAGAGGCATAAGATAAGCATTTTATCTAAGTCAGTATAGCCTAAAGGTAAAGGGACCCCATACCATTAGGTCCAGTTGTGGCCGACTCTGGGGTTGCGGCACTCATCATTATTGGCCGAGGGAGCCGGCGTACAGCTTCCGGGTCATGTGGCCAGCATGACTAAGCCGCTTCTGGCGAACCAGAGCAGCACACGGAAACGCCGTTCACCTTCCTGCCGGAGCAGTACTTATTTATCTACTTGTACTTTGACGTGCTTTCAAACTGCTAGGTTGGCAGGAGCAGGGACTGAGCAACGGGAGCTCACCCCATCATGGGGATTCAAACTGCCGACCTTCTGATCGGCGAGTCCTAGGCTCTGTGGTTTAACCCACAGCACCACCCGCGTCCCTCAGTGCAACCTAGTGGAAGTTAAACAAGGACCAGCTTTATTCGAAAAGGGCACCTTGTCGTGATTGATGCCCACTGGAACTGATAGGGTGGAAGCTAGGTAGGCGGCGCCCAAGCCCATAGCAGTTGAAGCCAAACAATTATAGGTTTGACCTCAGCTCCTCTTTGCTGAGTTGTACAAGGGCAAAACTGGGACTTAAGGAGCAGGAAGCAAAATAATCTATGACTACAGTATGATTCCTTGTCTCTAGATTATCCACGATGCTGGCCTGAATAGGTTTCACTGATGCACAACCTCTTCCAAGGAACCAGCAGTGAGCGATTTTCAACATGAGTTCTCCTGTGTTTGCTGATGCAAACTTCAAAGGAGGTGTATTCATAAATAAGAATAGAAGAAGAGCTTGCTGGATCAGAGCAAGGCCCATCTAGTTCAGCATCGTGCTCACGCAGTGGCCAAACATCTGCTAGTGGCAAGCAGGACTCAAGCACAAGAGCACTCTTTCCCTGCTGTAGTTTCCAGCAACTGGTAATCAGAAGCATTGCAGAGCCTAACTGTCATGGCTGGTAGCCATCCATACAGAGTCCCACAAGAGCCATGCCCCCATCATTCCCCCAAGCCTTTTCCAGACCAGCCTTAAGATTTTAGCCACTGAATCGCGATTGTGTAAACAAGCCATTTTTTTTAAAAAAAAGCAAGGTATCACTGAAAGGGATATCATTAATTAGGGGAAATCACACTTCTCTCGGAGATAATCATGCCTCCTGCTGCTACATATAATAATGTCTACTGTTACTAAAATTAAAAAAGGAAACTCAGTGGGGACCAATCCTTTGTCGCTATTTTTTTAAAAGCCTTTTGTGCAATTAATGATGCTTGTGTATAAGTCAGTTGCAATTTGTCAAATACAGTATTTCCAACTGCAGGTTCCATTGAACAGCCAAAGCCTGTAATGAAGAAACAATGTGCTCAACCTTATGGATTAAGATGGATGATATTGATGAGGAGAAGCCCTATGGGATTTTGTTGTTGTCGTTAGTCCTCAACATCTTTTCCTGCCCTTAACATCCCTGAAGGTATCTCTTGCACAAAACCTCAAAATGTTCACATCAAAATGTTTGCTTCAGGCCTTCAAACTGAGTGACAAGCCCAGATCCAGGGCTCACTTCAGAGAGTGTTTCTCCACCTGTTGCGAAGTGGATATCCAGTGTTTGGTGAGGCGGGTGACACCCATGGCACATGACCGACAAGCTGCAGCATTACTTCCCATAGATCACTTTCTCTAGTCCTTTCAAAATTCTAGTTTGTTTCTAAATTCCGTAGATAATACGCTGAGAAGGAAAAGCTTATTTCTATATTTTGCATTTGCTAACTCTACGCAGAAGTGCTAAGGACATAGGAAGAGTCCTAGACCAGCTTCCTGGCTCATATAGGGTAGCCACAGGTAGATTCTGGCAAATTTTTGACATTTAGCAAACAACAACTTTTTTCTCCAGATTTTCACTTTTTTGAAATACAGTGGTACCTCGGGTTACAGACACTTCAGGTTATAGACTCCACCCAGAAATAGTACCTCAGGTTAAGAACTTTGCTTCAGGATGAGAACAGAAATCACACGGCACCGGTGCAGTGGCAGCAGGATGCCCCATTAGCTAAAGTGGTACCTCAGGTTAAGAACATTTTCAGGTTAAGAACGGACCTCCAGAACGAATTAAGTTCTTAACCCGAGGTACCACTGTATGGCAACCCTAAGGTAATCAGATGCTTCTGAAAAGTGCCTGAGGCCTTCCAGAGGGCATTGGACTCCCAAATCCCATCAAGTCTGACTAAGACTGGTGTAGGTCCAAAAAGGGGGGTGGCATTCTTGGTCTGGGCAGGCTGGCCTTTAGCTGGAAACTAACTCTGTTTAGCTCAGTCACGTGACCTGGCAAAAAGGGTAATCAAATTTTAAAGGTGTTTTTCCCCCCTCTGATATTTTTAGGCTGGTTCAGCCTTGTTCTTGAATGGAGTTTGGATCTGCTGTAACTTTATCTCAGCTTAATGCACACCAGCTTGTTTTCTGTTAGCTTCTTCTTTCTAGGACCACACTCTTGGCCTCCTTGGAGGAATGGAAAATAGGGTGGTTGTGAACCTTAGCATAACGTACCCTGGCAGAGCATGGGTGTGGCGTTTGCCCATTCCTTGTGATTTTGTTTGTACAGAGGGATGGGAACGGTTAATGTAGATTGACCAATGAGAAAGCTCAGAGGCAGAGCCTACCTGGTTTTGAGGCTCAGCCCAGGGGTAGCAATACAGCAGCTGTGTTTTGCACTAATTGGAGTTTCCAAAGCACCTGAAAGGGCACCCCCCCAAAAAAAAACCCCTTAGGGTAGTATAATCTGGGGAATATCCATAAAGAACTGAAGCCAGGTGATAGCTGCCCAGTTACAGTCACATCTGCACACTACTCTAGGCAGGGTAAAGGCATTCAGCATCCCTGGAGCTGCATGGCAACTTTACACTTGATCAGTTTGCCTAGGGAGACACAAAAGAAAATCCAGTACTGAAACAGAACTGTAGTCCAGTGGGGGAAAATACCTGATTCTGCCAGGATTCACCAGCTTATACTAGTTCCCTTCCTAACACCCTAGAACAGGGATGGCCACTCTCATCATCCCCCAACAGTTTGGCCAACGGTTGAGGATGATGGAAGCTCCAGCCAGAAGTTCTGGAGGGCACCACATTTCCCTAGATTCTGCCAGGAATCCATCCCTAACCTTCTGATTTACATACTGGCTCCACCCCAGCCTGCCAGTTCTAATCTGGCTCCTCCCTATGGCAGCTAGTCCACATATTGGCACTGTGCCAGTGGAGAAATTAAGGTGGTGTGGGCAGTCCCTCTATATAGCATTGAAAAATGTTGCTCACTCCTGTTTGAATGCACGGACCAAAAGACTGAAGGGGACTCTTGTATTCTACATAAAGGAGAAAACAGAGGAGGGTAGAACGAAAGCCTTTAAAAAAAAAAAAAATCCATTCATAATTTTTAATTGTATTTTGAACTAACCTTTGGCTGTTGTGGCTTAGCATGGTTTTAATCAGAATCATCAGCTGGTTATGCTGCCTCTGTTACAAAAGAAGTTTGGGTGTTTTCTGTGTTCCTTTTCCAGGTCTTTTATTGCTTATTGCTGATTTTAATTATTGAATGCTGTATTTTTAATATTGTCTTGTTTGTAGACTGCCTAGGGAAGGGTTATAGATCAGGCAGCTAAATAAATAAAAATAAATAATGACTCTCCAGTACAATATCTCCTGAACATGAATAATTTTCTAAATTTCCTGCCCTTCCCTCAGGTCAGCCCACAAAATAAAAAATAAAAAATCAGCTGTGGATCTTGCTTATAAAACCGATACCTGTGCAGCCTGAGCCTAAGCAAACTTACTCGGAAGCAAGTCTCCCTAAGCAGACATTATACCTTCAATGTTAATGGTACAGTGCGTGAGACTGTCCCAACAAGCCCTGCACCCAAACACCCTAGCCATTGTGGCTAGAAGACATTGATAGTCTTGTTCATGTGAAAGATGCACAGGGAGCCACACACTGAGTGACCCCTGGTTTAGAATGTCCAAATGCTTGGGAGTTGTTTAAAACCGCAATGTTAGGTGCTCAACTAGTAAAGTGCTCCTTCACACTGCACATAGTCAAACTATGGAATCCTAGAATTGTCGAGTTGGAAGGGACCCCAAGGGTCATGCAGTCCAACCTCCCGCAATGCAGGGATCTCAGCTAAAGAAGAAGAAGAGTTTGGATTTGATATCCCACTTTATCACTACCTGAAGGAGTCTCAAAGCGGCTAACATTCTCCTTTTCCTTCCTCCCCCACAACAAACACTCTGTGAGGTGAGTGGGGCTGAGAGACTTCAGAGAAGTGTGACTAGCCCAAGGTCTCCCAGCAGTTGCATGTGGAGGAGCGGGGAAGCGAACCCGGTTCACCAGATTACGAGTCCACCACTCTTAACCACTATACCACACTGGCTCTCCATAGCAGACGGCCATCCAACCTCTGCTTAAGAACCTCCAAGGAAGGAGAGTCCACAGCCTCCAGAGGGAGACTGTTCCACTGTCAAACATTTCTTACTGCCAGAAAATTCTTCCTGATTTTGAGTCAGAATCTCCTTTCATCTAATTTGAAGCCATTGGTTCAAGTCCTACCCTCCGGGGGCAGGAGAAAACAAGCTTGCTCCATCTTCCATTTGACAGCCCTTGAGATATCTGAAGACGGCTGTCGTACCTCCTCTCTGTCTTCTCTTTTCCAGGCTAAACATACCCAGCTCCTTCAACCATTCCTCCTAAGGCCTGGTTTTGCGGAAATCGTTCCTACAAGGGATGGTGATGGCTACCAACTGAGATGGCTTCAACAGATGATCAGATAAATTTACAGTGAATAAGGGTATCAGTTGCTTCTAACCACAATGGCTTGTGTCCTCCCTTCGCTCAGGTCTGAATGTTTCACTCAGGTCCTTATGGGCATGCTCTAAGCATCTGGTTGGCCATTGTGAGAACAAAATGCTGGACCAGATGAGCCTTGGATGAGATTCCAACAGGGCTTTTCTAATGTTCGTACATTCTTAATCCTTACTGTGCTGGGGAACACTTGCTGCTGCTATTATTAATAATACTAATATCATCACAACCACCATCATCATCTCCTGTACTTCACCTACCTAGGCATGGAACAAACGGGTTGCAAATTTTAGGCAGAGAGATAAGAACCTTTTTAAAGTGGAAAAAAAATATGGTTCCTGTTTATAAGCCAGCTGTATCTCCAGGGCATCTCAAACAAGGCAACCTGGAATCCAGCCCAGGAATCACATTTCCATGTGCTGCAAACTACCAGCCATGGGGTTGATGATCAGGCTTGGTTTGGAGACTCCAAGTTGGCTCTGTTTGGGAACATCCCAGCATTTCATTTACAGGAAGAGGAAAGGAAGCCAGAGGCTTTGAGCATTCCTGCTAGATGCATAATAAATCTATCAAGGTCATCTGCCCAAGCAGCTGTTAATCCAGCCTTTGCGCCAGTGAAAGGATGTTGAACAAGAGCGGTTGAGGATGCAACACCAGATTTCTCTGTAGTACTGGCAGCTCACACAATGAACTGTTTTGTGTTTCCTTGAACCTCCTGTAGAAGTATATATAGAAGCCTATGCTGTAGAATAGTAAGTGCTAACTGGTCACTGGTTAATGGGAAGGGCTAGATGGACCAATGGTCTGATTCAGTATAAAGCAGCTTCTTTTACACGCAACTATTTAAGCTCTAAGATCTCTCATCACTTTGCAAACAGGAGCCTAAATAATGATTTCTTCAGTGCTTGGCGGAGTATAAAATGGTTTATATCAACTCATTTACCCACAATTAGAGGTGCCAACGCTGGTAGATGAATGTAGAATAAGCAGAGGAGAGTTTGGTCCTCTGCTCAAGAGATTTCTGAATGCTCAGGTAGAATGAGCAAAAACCAAACCTGGCTTCCATACCCCATTTATGAACTGAACATGTTTTGAAAAAAGGAGTGTTTGCATAGTGCTGGAAAGTGGCAAACAAATGAAACAGGTGAAATGAAACATTTGTGACAATGACAGGATACTAGTGCCAACAACAACAACAACAAAAAACCTGGTTCGCCTTCTCTGCCTTTAATAGTGGCCTTACAGAACAGAAATTATGAATGCTGGCAAATGACAGGTGAGCTTTCATAGCTCTAGAATTCTTCTCTGGCTTGGACTAAAATCCGAGCTGAATAAGAATTCCTGGATTCCCCACCCCTGCCAGAGGGGAGTTGCTGCAATGACTTGATCATTTTAGTTGCCCCTTTCTGAACGTTTTCCAGATCTACAATATGCTTTTTGAGGTGTTACGATCAGAAAGCTCCTGTAAGTTCCTTTTTTTTAAAAAAATAATAATAATATTTATTAAAGTTTTCAAAATACAGAAAGTAAAGATAAAAGTACATTTAGAGCCTTATTTTCATACATCCACTTTCTGGGACTCCCCCTCTCCCCCACCCCTACCATATTCCCCTTTCATATTGTTGTCTCCACAAGCTCTCACTTCTAATTTAAAACTTAATTTGTTTAACCCATTATTCAAATTTAAATTTATACAATCCTCATCAATACCCTTAATAAAAAGACAAAAGTTCTCTCCCCAAGGCCCACCCCATTTTCATTCCACAATTACCCTTTTTTTATAATAAAAACACCCCACAGAATAGAAATATAAGAAATAGAAAGTATAGTAGAAAAAAGAAAACCAATTCAAAAAGTAGTTACAAGCCTTTGGATTCTAATTCTCCCCCCCCCCCTTCCCCGGTTTAATTTCCCCCTGTCCACCAATCTATGTTGTCTGCCTGGAATTCTTAAATCCATAAATCACATTTTTCCCCCAACTCCTTGCAGGTTTTTTCTTTTTTAGAATTATTTTTAAAGTTATTTTTATGACATTTAACTTCGAATCTCCAATCTAGAAGTCTAAAAATGGCCCCAAAGGGCCTTTAATTCCTTAGTCTTTAATCTTTAAAACTGTAAAACTCCCCCCATTGTTCTTTCCAAGTTGTAGTCCAGTTTCCGCTGCTAAAACGTTCTAATTCAGAAATTTAGTAGCTCTGCAGGGGTTATTGTTATTCAGGAACAAAAACTTGCGTTCAGTCCCTTCCTTTCTTCAATAGAAAATTCTATTGTCTCCTTTAGTGTGAACACCCTGTAGACAAAATACTGTTTCAGTTTTGCAGCTTTCCCAGGAGATAACCAGTCCTGTAAAATTCCGAAGGTATTTTTCCACTTACGACCATCTTTGTAATGTCCCGAAACTCCTCTAGGGGGATTATTGTAACTTTGTTTTCTCTAGTCCCAAAGTCCGATTGTTATCCATGTTTTCGCCATTTTGTATCCAAATCTTAGCAAGTTGTAGCAAATTGTAACAAATTTAACCAGCAACGTCCTCGTAATAAAATCCTCTTTGAATTTCCGACTTTGACAGCTACTTTGACAGCTGTCAAAATCTCCGGCTCTTTTCACCAGGCTCTCTCCTCAATCACCCCGGTTCCCAAGGGGGGGGGGGGTTACGTTTTCCTTCTCCCTCGATTCTTCCTCCAGCACAGTTCTTGTAGTTTCCCATCGTGGAATTCTTGGTTTTTATCAGAAATACAGTTCTTTTTGGACCTTGGTTTCCCAATCCTTGTTTTAAAATGTTTACAGTAGGGAGGGGGACTGACTTCCTTTTTGGATCCCCCCCCCCCCGCTCGTATCAAATCCGAAAAAAATCCTTTTTTTCTCCTTTTGAACCCGGTTTCCAAATTACTCACGGGTTGTTGTTAAAAGTCCGAATTCTCAATGGAAGAAGTCAGCGCTCTCCGCCGGATGGCATGCGGCTTCGCTCGGCAGGGATAGCAGAGGACTCAAAGCACCACGCTTCTCCCCGGCACCCGATCCGTAGCCTTTAAAAAGGCTCCTTCACGAGTCGGGAGGGCGCTAACGGTGCCAGCCGAGTCTCCATGTCCACGGCCTCCGTGGCCGTGGTTTTTAAGGGTCCCCGCGTCGCCGGCGCGGTAGGACCCGGCCCCTGCCGAGCAGGCTCCCTCCGGAGCTCGGAGGGAGTCCGCCATTCGGCGATGGCGCCAACCCGGAAGTCCAGAAAGCTCCTGTAAGTTCCTTTGGTGGCAGGAGAGGGAAAATGAGGCTCTTTTAAAGACACACAGACCCTTCTTTGTTGAGGGGTACAAAGGAACATAAAACTGAGTCATGCCATTGGTCAGCAACCTTTTTCAGCCATGGGCCGGTCCACCGTCCCTCAGATCATGTCGTGGGCCGGACTATATTTTGAAGGGGAAAAAATGAACGAATCCCTATGCCCCACAAATAACCCAGAGATGCATTTTAAATAAAAGCACACATTCTACTCATGTAAAAACACCAGGCAGGCCCCACAAATAACCCAGAGATGCTTTTTAAATAAAAGGACACATTCTACTCATGTAAAAACACCAGGCAGGCCCCACAAATAACCCAGAGATGCTTTTTAAATAAAAGGACACATTCTACTCATGTAAAAACACGCTGATTCCCGGACCATCCGTGGGCCAGATTTAGAAGGCGATTGGGCCGCATCCGGCCCCTCGGCCTTAGGTTGCCTACCCCTAATAGTATCTCATATAGTGACTGGCAGTTGCTCTCTGGGGTTTCAGACAGGAGATGTTCTCAGGCCTATCTGGAAATTGAACATGGGACCTTCTGCATGCAAAGCAGATGCTCTACCAATGACCTTTCACCATCTGCACTTACAAAATGGCTCAGGCTCATAATTTACAAAGGAGGAAATAAGAGGGAAGGCGGGAGACATTTTTACAACTCCCATTTCTGTTTTGCAAAGAACTTACTTCTGAGCTTTTGCCCCGAGGCCCACTTACTCTCCCAGTGAAACCATCAGGCTGTCCACACCACAGCCAGAGTCATTTTTCCCCCTGTAGCTCAAAACCATTGACAAATTCAATCTAAGTACTTAATGGAGGTAGCAATAGTAGGTTTTGTTGCAGCTTGGCTTTGAAGTTTATCAGAGAGTGGCAAGGATAATTATAAAAGACAAGAGATTAAAAGCAACACTCCTTTTAATCAGTATGATATAGCTACAGAGTGTTTTTTTCTCACATAAAAGACCAGCTTTAAGATATCAAGAGGTTTAGGAGGACCTTCAAAAGCAGTTGCTTTTTCTTTTTCTTTTCTTCCCCTTCTACTTCCAAGCACCTGCAAACTGGGTTGCTTTGTTTGTCTCCTATACATCGCCACAGCAATTTCTGTTAAATCCCATTCTTCCCCTTGTAACATACTGATGTTTTATCTTTTTTTAAGCCTCGTGTTTCTTTCATGTAGCAAGTTTTTGTTGTTGTGGGCCGCAATATCTTAATGGGCAATCTTTCCCAGGCACATATCACTAACAACACAATGCCAATCTCTTGCCAGAGTGGTTTATTTTCATGATTGCACAGGGGTGTGTGTGTTTGTTTGTGCATCTAAGGCTTGCGTTTAATTTCAACTCCTTCCATCAAATCGAAATACTCCCCAAACTGTTGTTGAATTCAAAGCAGTTTGATTGCTCAGTCGGTACGGCGTGAGACTCTTAATCTCAGGGTGGGTTTGAGCCCCACATTGGGCAAAAAGATTCCTGCCTTGCAGGGGGTTGGACTAGATGAACCTCGTGGTCCTTTCTATGCTTCTTTCTTATAATGCAGGCATGCTAAGTGAAAATGCCAGTTATGTCTAAAATTTCTAGGAGGACCATTAACTGACAGCAGTTTTTTGCTTAAGAACTTTACATCCCCCAGGCCATTGGTGGGGAACCTCACAACAACCCTGTGAGGTAGAATAGGCTGAGAGGCAGTGGTTGGCTGAAGGTCACCCAGTGAGCTTGTCATCCCTGGTCCTTTACTGCAGGCTACTGCTTATAAATGAAAGTAATGCAATAAGTTGTTAGTAGAGTGGTACCTTGGTTTACCTAACAGGGGTTAGCAAACTTTTTCAGCAGGGGGCCGGTCCACTGTCCCTCAGACCTTGTGGGGGTCCGAACTATTTTTTTTTTTGGGGGGGATGAACAAATTCCTATGCCCCACAAATAACTCGGAGATGCAATTTAAATAAAGGCACACATTCTACTCATGTAAAAACACCAGGCAGGCCCCACAAATAATCCAGAAATGCATTTTAAATAAAAGGACACATTCTACTCATGTAAAAGCACACTGATTCCAGGACCGTCTGCGAGCTGGATTTAGAAGGTGATTGGGCCACATCCGGCCCCCGGGCCTTAGTTTGCCTACCCATGGTTTACTAACTTAATCCGCTTCGAAGGCAAAGTCCACAAACCAAAACACCTACTTCCAGTTTTGCAGCGTTTTTAATCCACATTGTTCATAAACCAAGCTGTTCTTAAACCAAGGTACTACTGTATTGAATAAATGAAATACTTCAGAAATATACTTCAGAGCCATTTCCCTCCTCATTCAGCCCAGAAATAAAAGACACTCCTCTAGCAGTGCAAACCCAGACATGCCTACTCAGAAGTAAGCCCCCTCTGTTTCAATGCGACTTTCTCCCTGGTAAGTGGGTGTAAGAATGTAAGCTCAGCATCTCATCTGGATTTCCATTCATGTGGTGTTATAAAGTGTAAAGCGGTTACCAGACTTTATTTAGATGTTGTAAAAAGCCTCGTTTCTATTAAAGCATACGTCTCTTTCTCTTTGAAAGGGTTCCTATTTTATCATCCTTTACTAACGCTGAGGTTCTTTGCTACCTTGCTTTCAAAATGCTTTATCATTTTTGACACATGCTTTCAGATCACTATGCGCAAGTCACTGTGTGTACAACTGGTTCTTTTAAGGAGGAGGAGAGCTCCTTCTATATCTTGGAGAACCCAACTGTGCCAAAAATATCTCCACTTTCCTCCTCCTCCACCACCACCCATCTCTGTCAATTAGTAAGAAAAAGGAAACTATCAAGGAGTTTTGTTGTGCTTACCCTACTTTCAAGGGTGCCAAAGGGGTGTATATGAGCATCATTTCTTACATTCTACAAAGCATCTCCTCAAATCGTGTCACTTTGCAGCCTTCCCAGGTGACTGCATTTCAACTGAAGCCCAAGGGAAACTTCTCCTATGGGGCTTTTTCACATCAGTAAGCATAGGCAGGTAGGGAGGCTGCAGGGGGCTGCAGAAATGTTTACAGGAAAAACAAAAAACACCAACTAGCTATAACTCTGTGGTAGAGTTCTGCATTGCATGCAGAAGATCCCAGGTTCAATGCCCATCATCTCCAAGAAGGGCTGGTCAATATTTCCATCTTAAACCTTGGAGAGCTAATGTTGGACTATGCAGACAATACTGAGCAAGATGGACCAATGATTTGATGGAATAAGGCAGCATCTTATGTTCTTATATGTTCACTGACCACCTGACGGCGATAAGGAAATCTCAAAATCCTACGCCCATCGGAGTTCTTCTCAATATGCCTACTAATCTTGCCTGGCACCCAGGTTGTTGCCCTTATTTTCTCCCTGGCTTTTTCAGATCTTGTCATTTTAGTCCTAGTTGGTAGAGTCAGTACAGTGGTACCTCAGGTTAAGTACTTAATTCGTTCCTGAGGTCCGTACTTAACCTGAAACTGTTCTTAACCTGAAGCACCACTTTAGCTAATGGGGCCTCCTGCTGCTGCCGCGCAGCCGGAGCACGATTTCTGTTCTCATCCTGAAGCAAAGTTCTTAACCCGAGGTACTATTTCTGGGTTAGTGGAGTCTGTAACCTGAAGCGTCTGTAACCTGAGGTACCACTGTAGTTTTAGCGCCTGCATTTGCTGGTTGTTTTATGTTCCTGCGATTTGCATTGTGTTCCATTGCTCTTTTTGCATTTGACTTCATGCCGGTTTGGTGTGAAGATTCATCGCATACACACTCCAGTTGTATTATGATATTTTAAACTGATTTTATGAGACACCCAGAGAACTTATCTTATGGAAGAATCTTACAATGCTAACTTGTAAATAAGAATAATAAATAACACTGTACCAAGGGACCGAGTGGATAGACTCTGAACAATGCATGACTAAAGGAGGACAGGACTAGGCAGAGACAGGCCATAAATAGCTAGCTTCCCCAGTCCTGCTTTGCTTGTCTTTGCATGCACACAAGTACACACACACACACACACTTTATTTTTTTGCATCTGTCAAGATGCAAAGTCACTCCCTGACAACCCATTCTTTAGAGGTTCAATCATAAAATCTGGACTGTGACAGAAAACTGTGAACTGGCTTTATATGAATGCAGCACTTTTTTTCTTAAAAAAATTGTTTAGAGATACTCTCATTTTTCTACTCAACATCATCGTTTTTTATTTGTATGCCGCCTTTCCACAGTTAAAAAAGCAATGCTCAAGGCGGCTTGCAGCATAACAAGATTCACATACCGTATTTTTTGCTCTATAAGACTCACTTTTTCTCTCCTAAAAAGTAAGGGGAAATGTGTGTGCGTCTTATGGAGCGAATGCAGGCTGTGCAGCTATCACAGAAGCCAGAACAGCAAGAGGGATTGCTGCTTTCATTGCGCAGTGATCCCTCTTGCTGTTCTGGCTTCTGAGATTCAGAATATTTTTTTTCTTGTTTTCCTCCTCCAAAAACTAGGTGCGTCTTGTGGTCTGGTGCGTCTTATAGAGCGAAAAATACGGTAATTACAAAAGTCATAAACAATAAATAAACCACATAAAAAAAATACACAGCCAAATGGGAAACAATTTCCACATAAACCAAAATCTTAAACTAAGAATAGAGCATTAATATCACAGTTTAAAATGACCTAGGTAAAAAATAACAGCAATTTAAACAAAAAATAAAGACAAAACAAAACAGAGCCCTTTCTGCCCAGCAGCAGCAGCGGCAGCAGTCCTTTAGAGCCCATTAGGCCCTGCCCTGGGCCAGGTGTTGAGTGGCAGGACCGGGGTCCTCAGGCATTGAGCAGGGGAGTCCTCCTCATATAGAAATACTGCCCCTCAATGAGACCAAACTTAGATTCACAAAATGTTCAGGGGTGTGCGTACCCCCAGGGGGGAAAGCACTGTATGTATATGATGTAAGACTCTGAAGAGCCACACATCCCAAGATGGAGTTGTGATGAAAGGAACCACCTTGTGACCCCTGGGTATAGGGTGGTATATAAATTCAATAACTAACTAACAACAATAATAATAACATGCTTGATTCTCAGTGGCTAAATCCTTACCCAGGGCTGCCAATAGCCAGTACAGGTCCCTGTGAAAAATCTTTTTCAGGCCGCACAGCAAGGGCGGACCGGCTAAAAACATTCACATGAGAAATAAAAAAAAGATGTGATCTCATTTTTATGTTCATAATAAAAATTGTAATATCCATGCCTGTTGAGAATATTAATATCCTAATGACCAAGGTCAATAATATAAGCACCCACATGATTAAACTTTAAAAACATTATACTTGTATGCATATTATCAATATTTGGGTTGCATGTTGAACGCAATGGGAGGTTACAATGCTGCTCTTCAGTCATTCAGTCTTGAGAGCCAAGTTATCTCACAATGAATCCAATGAAATCCAAACTGCCAGATGAATCATTTGAAGAGTGCCCTATAGTACCTCCATCCAGGAATAAAGCTAATTCACAATAAACTTAATTTGCCCTTTGATTACCTAAACTGATTCATGCTGTCCAGATGACCATACAGATGGCCCCAAACACAAAATCCTCATTGGATATATATTAAAAAGCAAATTGTGAAAAAGAAAGGGGTAAAAACACCCCCCCCCCAGCAATCCTTAATCCTTCTCATATTGCTGGCTCTTGTGGACAGCGAGGAAAGGTCATTACTCAGATGAAAATAATGCCAGGATAGTGAATTTATATTTCATGCCCTGTTTAGCAATTAAACTCCCCATTTTTAAAATACCCAACTAGCAAAATTCCCATTGTTATGTTGGCTGTGCATGGAGGAACATAAGAAGATAGCTCAGTTGGTAGAGCATGAGAATCAGGGTTGTGGGTTCGAGTTCTGCGTTGGGCAACAGATCCCTACATTGCAGGGAATTAGCTAGATGACTCTCGTGGTCTCTTCCAACTAAACAATTCTATGATTTTATGATTCAGTGATAAGAGGAGCCCTGTTGGATCAGGCCAGTGGCCCGTCTAGTCCATCATCCTGTTCTCACAGACGTCAACCACATGCCTTATGGGGAAGCTCCCAAACAGGACATGAGTATGACAGCATTCTGCCCACTTGTAATTTTCAGCAACAGGCATTCAGGGACATACTGCCTCTGACAGAGGGGGATAGAATATAGCTTGTGTCAGGAGTGCGTGCAGGAGCCGGGCCCTGGGACCAGTAGGGCTTTGCAGGACTGGGCCTTCCTAAGTTTGTTCTGGAGAGGCAAGGTGTGGCCGCACAGGTAAGGCCGCTTGGTAACTCACTGCACCTGGTGGCTAGAGCCGGGAAGGGATATAAGGTCAGCATTTCCCTTTGGCTCTTTGCCACAGCAACACGTTTCCTGCCTTGCTGTGTTTGGCTTCTTGCTTCCTGACCCTCAGACCTCGGCTTCTTGACTCCTTGCTTCTCGACCCTCAAACCCTTGACTTCTTGACTCCTTGCTTCTCGATCCTCAAACCCTTGACTTCATGCCTCCTTGCTTCTCGACCCTGGACCATTGACTTCATGCCTCCTTGCTTCTCGACCCTCAGACCCTTGACTTTGTGACTCCTTGCTTCTCGACCCTCGGACCCTTGACTTTGTGCCTCCTTGCTTCCTGACCCTCGGACCCTTGACTTCATGACTCCCTGCTTCCTGACCCTCAGATTCCTGGCTTCTGGACTCTTGTTCCTGCTCCCACCCCACCATCTTGCCCCCAGTCCCGACGTCCTCAGCTGGGACTTCAATCATCCATAGACCGGACCATGACAGCTCGTAGCCATAGCAGTAGTAATCTCTCTTTATCTCTGATGGACAAACCAGACAACATGTGAAATGTCTGGCTGCAGATGTCCTACCACGGAGCCACAGGCCTCTCCTGCTGCCACGTTTGACCCCACGTTTGAGGGACTTCACAAAAGCTATCGGGAATACTTTGCTAATGACTGACAGGTGGCATCCTAGCACTGCTAGAGATAGCAGCTGCCTCCTCTCCCCTCATCTGTTCTCTTTGAGAAACACAAAGAAAATGAATCTGCATGGCTTGTTTCACCTGCAGCAACAAAGAGTGAGTCAAATTCAAGACCTAGTTCGGAGGCACCCTTGGTCTGTGTGTTTCTGCAGCATCCCAGCATCCATTGTGCAAGTTTCTTTTTAAAAAAACGTCTTGCCACATTCATGTCAGCATCATAATGTTGCAGTGTGCAGAAGGGTAGGAGGTAACCAGCCTGTAGCTTAGGCAATGAAGTGTGTCACGATCACCAAGGGGAAGGACAGTTCACGGAGGCTGTGCTGGCTGAGATTAAAAGACGGGTCTGAGATTTGAATTCCCTCTGAAGAGGCTAGCCAGTATTTGGCTGACTTTCCTTCTCTTTATTCGTCACATTCATGTCATTTCATTAAAATAATCTGGAGCGGAGGCTTGCGATGAAGGGAAGAGCAAGCAAGGATGCTACAGGATGTTGCCTTGCTGTTGCAAACAGGGCTGGATTTAAGTTTCACGAGGCCCTAAGCTACTGATGGTATTGGGACCCTTTATATGTGATATTTTAGGGAGCAGGCTAGCAGGCAGGGCCCATTACTTACACCATAGGAGCCTACACAACACAAAACACTGTTGCTGTGTGTAGGTTTTATTTTACAGTGGTACCTCAGGTTAAGTACTTAATTTGTTCTGGAGGTCTGTTCTTAACCTGAAACTGTTCTTAACCTGAAGCACCACTTTAGCTAATGGGGCCTCCTGCTGCAGCTGCACCGCTGCTGCATGATTTCTGTTCTCATCCTGAAGCAAAGTTCTTAACTTGAGGTAATATTTTTGGGTTAGAGGAGTCTGTAACCTGAAGCGTCTGTAACCTGAGGTACCAATGTATTTGTTTTTTATCTTATATTTTGGAAATGTACATCCATTCCCCCCCTCTTTAAATTTTTGCGGGGCCCTAAGCTATAGCTTGTTTAGCTTATACGTAAACCCAGCACTGGTTGCAAACCATTACAGTTGCACCTTGGATCCCGAACGCCTTGCGAGTCGAACGTTTTGGTTGTTGAACGCCGCAAACCTGGAAGTGAATGTTCCAGTTTGCAAACGTTCTTTGGAACCCAAACATCCAATGCGGCTTACACAGCTTCCAATTGGCTGCAGGATCTTCCTGCAGCCAGTCAGAAGCCACGCCTTGATTTCTGAATGTTTGGAAGTAGAACGGACTCCATTCAAGTGTACTGGGAGTTGTGATCAGTACAAAAGAGAAGGAAATGTTACTGATCACAAATGAGAGAATATGGACTGGATGATCCCCAGGGTCCCTTCCAGCTCCACAATTCTCTGATTCTATAAAGGTCAGGGTAAAAATTACTCGAATGTTTCACTATGACATGTGTACCACTGGCAGTTTTCATTCCTCTTATTAACCTGTGTTTTTTCATCATACAGTTCAATTTGAATAAAAGTTTGTGTACATTTGATATTGAAATATCTCAGCAATTCTCATCCTGACCTTTATATTATTTCTAAATAATATAATATAAATATTATTTCTAAAAAATATTTGCCCTTGAAATAAAGGAACTGGTGCCTTTGACATACAAACCTAGGCTTGGATTCCAATCCTACACATGCTTACTTGGGAGTAAGCGCCACCTGTCGTGCATGCTTTAGTTCAGCTAATTACTGAGGAGCCCCTATTTTCCAAAAGCCAAGCCACAGACCCCCTTTACTTTTGAAATGTTTGATAAATCTATGGTAGTTACCTCTGCAAAGCAATTTTTTTGAACAAAATGTGGGGTAGCCCCTAATAAGCAAAGGATTTTAGCTATACTAAAAAACAACAACAGACAAGGTCTGAACAATACAGTGGTACCTCGGGTTAAGAACTTAGTTCGTTCTGGAGGTCCGTTCTTAACCTGAAACCGTTCTTAACCTGAAGCACCACTTTAGCTAATGGGGCCTCCCGCTGCTGCTGCGCGATTTCTCTTCTCATCCTGAGGTAAAGTTCTTAACCCGAGGTACTATTTCTGGGTTAGCGGAGTCTGTAACCTGAAGTGTCTGTAACCTGAAGCATCTGTAACCCGAGGTACCACTGTATCGGGCTATCAACATCGTGATATATCAGCAGCTAAACATTGTGATATTCTGACCTATCACGGCATCTGATATTGGAGTTCAGGCATGAGGGAAGGAGTGGCCACGGAGATCAGATTGGTGGGGAGAGGAGAGGAAGCAGAGTCACATACAACGCATGGTTTCAGTGGTGTATTGAGCTGCTATCAGTGGGGCAGCCAGTGGTGGCAGCCAGCAAAGATGCACATACACTATGGCTGCTGCTGCTTTCCTGGTGACTGAGAAAAGTGCCACGGTGCCTTGAAGTGAGGGTGATCAGCTGCCCTGTTTTCCCTGAGCGTGAGGGAAGCCTGCAGCGATATCGGCTGCCCTGGTCTCTCTCAGCAGCGATTCAGCTGAGATCATTGTGTGATATCAGCAGTGCCTTGAAATCGGCTGCCCTGCTCTCCCTCACACGAGGAGTGATATATTGATGCACATTGCTAAGTCAAAATTGTTATCGCGGTGTGATTTCAAAACCAGTTTTTATCCAGTATATTGAAAAATCGCACAGTGCTAAAACAGACCATAAAATTTGTGAGATTACCATTCAAAATGAGAAAAATTTAGTTGGGGGGGAGGCAAGGGATGGGGCTGCGGACCCCCTGGGTGCGTTCTCCGGACCTCCAGGGGTCCCTGGACCCCTAGTTGGGATCCACTGTTTAGTTGATTCCTGCATTGCAGAGGGTCCCTTCCAACTTTACAATATTATTCTAACCTTAGGGCTTGTTGGCTTTGATGGGAACAATGTCAGGACTATTATGCTCCACTTAATTCGATGGAACATGCACTCAGAAAAATTCCTAGTATTGAAAACTATGGTGGGAGAGTTCAAGTAGGTGAGTTACCTGATTAAAAAGGTTCTGATCCCTCTGTTCTCCTGGGCATGTTTACAGCCACAACCTGTGGCCACATAGCAAATTATTAGAATGCAGTCCAGCATTCACAAAAGTGTGCCTGCCAAGTTTCAAGGACATTCCCCAAAAGCGTCGTTTAAAGCCAAAAGCAATGGAAGATATCTCAAGAGTGCCCTGCCAGGTAGTTCAGAAATCACAGAATTAATAAAATAATAATAAAATTTTATTTATATCCCGCCCTCCCCAGCCGAAGCCAGGCTCAGAGCGGCTAACAACAATAAAAGTAACACAGCATTCTAGAATCAGTTCATTCTAAAATCAATTCAGAATCAAATTAATGGCAACCATTGGACTAGAGTTCTGTGAGGATTACCAAAGAAGGGAGTCAGACTGTGCCTTGGCCCAAGGCCTGGTGGAACAGGTCTTGCAGGCCCTGAGGAAAGATGTCAAGTCCCGCAGGGCCCTAGTCTCTTGTGACAGAGCGTTCCACCAGATTGGGGCCACAGCCCAAAAAGCCCTGGCTCTGCTTGAGGCCAGCCTAACCTTCCTGTGGCCCGGGATCTCTAAGATGTTTTTGAAGAGTTGGAAGGGACCCTGGGGCAGGAGCGTTCTGAGGGGAGGCGGGTACCATTCCAAAGGGGGGGGTGACAAAATGCTGACTCCCAATTGGTGGCACCCCCAGGGCATGCACAGCTGGCTGCACACACCCCTGGGACACACGCCACGCCCCCAGGACATGTGTCAAGCCCCCGGGACGCGTGCCACGCCCTCCACGGGCAGCACATCACACCCCATGGGATGTGCGCCACACGCCCTGGCATAAGTGCCATGCCTCCTGGGATGAGCGCCGCTCCAGATACTGAAGCAGGTTGCTTCGCCTCTGCCCTGGGGGTCATCTAGTCCAACCCCCTGCAATACAGGAATGAATATTTAGCTGTCCCAAAAGGGGATCAAACCTGCAACCTTGGCGTTATCAGCACCACACTCTAACCAACTGAGCTTGTCAGCAAACTAGTTCTTAAATTCTCTCACCTGTCTGGGCTGAACGCATATTGAACCAAAGATACACAAACCCCACCTCAAAGGCCAAAGAAAACCACCCCATAGTGAGAAGTTGGAGGGGGGGGGGAGAGAGACACGTAAAAGCCAATCAGGAACTTCCCCCAAAATTCCTATTCAGCCTCAGGAAAGGTATACAAGCAAAGCCCACACTGTACAGGAAATGTATGCCTTTTGGAGCTATACGCTGTCTATCAAAGCATGGCTTCCCACGCTGTGCTTTGTTAAAGCAACATCCTTCCTACTGCCAAGGAGATAGATGGAGTATATTTAATGTTGCTAGCTCAAAAACAAAACAAACTACCCTCTGTGATGGAAGGAAGAACAGATGGAAGAGAGTTCGTATGACGATAGCTGGAATAAAAATACTCTCCGCGTAGCCCAAATGGTCTAAGCAGAAGGTCTTCCAAATTTTACACAAGGCATCAGCAAGTCCTGTGTTTTTTGTTGTTGTTTTTCTAAAAAAGAAAGGTCAGCTTAATGAATAAGCCAGTTTGTTTTTCCCTGACAGGAAACCCGTACAACTTGGACATGGCAAGGAGGGAAAGATCACCCTGTAACCCTTTGTCCTTTCTCTTCAGTCTGATGCTAACCCAAATTGAGGTGGTACCGCCTTGCTCAGTAACGTTTTGCATGCTGTGCAAAGTGAATTAAATTCCAGAGAGCAGTATCAAGGCTTACCACATGCAGCTTGGGTGGACAGCTGCTCCCAGGGATAAAAACAGAAAGGGAATACTCCCATCACATTGCATTACAGACACAAAGGGATGGGCAAATCAATGAATTTCATTTTATCCTTCTCCCAGTGATACATTCCGTTCTGCACACTCCCATAGCAGTTCACAATTATTATACTTTTTTAAAAGTCCTCATGAAAATTCATCAACATTCTCCCGTGAATTTCACATAGCATACATATTTTGGTTTGCAATTCTGCTTTCCATTTTGCTCTTTTGCAGTGGTTTTCTCCAATAGGATGCATTTCCCCCCCTATGTTACTTTCGCTAGTGTGTGCATTTATAGGCACACTTCACCACAGGATGAATAGAATAGATGCTATAGAAACGAGTATCTGTACACATTACATGGCTGGAGAACTGCACTGAAAATTCATAGAAGCACAAATTTCAAAAGATGGCTGGTTTTTGGCTTGCATATTGCTTCAGAAAGTGCAAATGGGTAAGTTTGCCTTTAAATGTGAACCGAGTCTAATTTCTCTGCCATCTCTGAATGCAGATGAAGTTATCTCCCATGGGAGCACTACTTGGTGAGAATATGAAGAGGAAAAAAGGGACGACAAGAAAGTTATGTTGTGCTTTTACACTGATGGAGTTGTTTTCCCCCTTTAACAGTAAAACATTCGGATCACAATCAATTACCGGTAAGCACATCTACTGTAGATATACCTGAACATTCAGCATGATTTGTTTTGATCATCTTGATTATTAACCTCCACTATTTACATAGCATGGTCAACATTCATGTAACTTTCAAGGGGCAAAAATAGATCTCTGCCTCTAGAGGCATACAGATTAAGGCTGATATCCTGTACCTTCTTCCCTGGGATTAAATCCCATTGAGTTCAATTGGATTTAGAGCTGAGCAGATTGTGCTGCAAATGGTTTTATTCAACTGCATTTTGCTCAAGGTAGACCCACTGAAATAAATGACTCAGTCAGGTTCATTAAGTTCACTGGGTCGGATATGAACAAATGAGGCTACATAGGCTTCGTTTCGATTTCAGTTGCAGCTGAGGACTAAGAGGTTAAGACAAATCTTTAATGAGGCTTACAAAAGTTTTGAAACTTGCTGGTGATGTTTGCATTCCAGGAAACAGCTGGGTACATCTGTGTCCCATCTAGTTCATCTAATCTTATTTTAATGTTGTATTTTAATTTTGTTTTTAAGTTGTAATCATTCAACTTATTTTTATTATTGCTTGTAAGCCACTCTTACAAGCCACCCTTGTAAGCCACTCTTGTAAGCCACTATTATTGCTTGTAAGCCACCCACCTTGGCTGGGGAGGGCGGGGTATAAAGAAAATATTATTATTATTATTATTATTATTATTATTATTATTATTATTATTAT
>JAXCMG010000037.1:2916874-2932477 GCA_034642415.1 Podarcis siculus
ATTATTATTATTATTATTATTATTATTATTATTATTATTATTATTATCATCATCATCATCTCTGCAATTAACACTATGCTCACATGAGTGGCTTAAATTTGCAGCAACATTCCCCTCCCCCTCCTGTGTTTCCAAGTCACATTCTCCCATCACTATCCACAATGGAGCGGGGGTAGAGATGTATTTGCCCAATTATGATTATTTTCCTGCGCAGAACTTGAAGTCAGTGAAGCTTTCACCTGTGCATGTGCCATCATCTACACATGCATGAAAGCCACCACAATGGAATGGCACCGTCCATTTCTTGAATTGCACAGAAGCTGGCTTGAGGAAAAATGCATGCTTCTCTAAAAGATGGATTGGGGAGAATGTCATGCAAACCTGGCTTAAAGAACCAGTGGTGGGAGCACTGCAGTAAATGGTAGTGTGAACACACCCCTAGACTGCAATGTTATGGAAATGTGGGTTCTATGGCTCAGGTCCTTAATGTACATGGAAAGATTTGCTCTCATTAAACATGGCTAGACGAGTTGGTTCAAACACAGTGCTTATAACACCAAGGTTGCAGTTTTGATCCCTGTAAGGGACAGCCGCATAAATCTGAATTGTAGGGGGTTGGAGTCAATGATCTTCAGGGTCCCTTCCAACTCCATGATTCTATTATTCAAAGCTGTGTGTAGGTATAGCAGGGAGCGCTTTTAATAAATACTTCTCCTGTTTGCAAAAAGTACCCATCATTTTGATGATATGTATATATATATTTACCAGGTCTGCAAGTATTCACTCATTCCCTGCCCTTCAACTCCCAGCATCCCTGATCATTGGCTATGTTGACTGGGACAGATTTTTCTGCAAGGCAAATACTAAATATATATATATTAGAACAACTCTGCTGGTTCAGACAGAAGGTCTATCTAGTCCAAAATTTTGTTTCCACCGTGGCCAACCAGACCCCTATGGCAGGTCCACAAGCAGGACAAGAGTGCAATAACCCTCTGGGTATCTTGGAGTAGAATTCCCTATGTATCCTCTCTAAAGTAAACTCCATTGAGTTCAATGGGTTTTACTCTCAGATATATGGACATAGAAGCTGAGCGATGAACAGAGCTAGTCTGCTCTCTTTAGCTGAAACTGGTGTATTGTGTAAGCATCCAAGAACACTAAAAATGTACATAAAATCTGTAATTAGGGCATTATCCAATAACCATCAGTTGTGTTGGCATTTGTTTCTATACCATTATGAGGATTTGCATACCAGCCAAGAAAGAAACATTTGAAACCCAGACAATGTGAAAATTAATTTACAGTCAGCCTCTTGTTTAACATTCATGTCTGGGTATGAAAAGTTATGTTTATCTTGCCTTCAGATTTGGCTTTCAGATAGAGTTGAAACAACCCATTATCTTAAGCAGCAACCGTGAACCTTGTGGTCTTCTAGATGTTGTTGAACTCCAACTCATATCAGCCCCAGCCACCATGGTCCCCCGATCTAGCAATGAAAGCTAAAACCAGCAACATCAAGAAGGCTTCCTACCCCTGATCTATAGACTCAGACTTTAATCCGCTTTAATTTATTTATTGATCCCATATACGCAGCCTTTGTGCCAAAGCATGCAAGGCAGTTTGTATTTTAAAGTACTGATTATAGATTACAGCACGAATCAGGAAACCTTGAACCATCAGTTATTATTGGTGTATGACTCCTATCATCCCTAATCATTGGCTTTTCTGCATAGGGCTTATGGGAGCTGGAAAGTGAAGATGCAAATCAGTAGACTAGAGTAATGAGGATAATATATTTCTCCCATCTGGTACATTATCAACACACATGCTTGTTATGTCAACACTGTTTCCCCTTTGGCATGTTTCAAATGGTGTTCAAGGAATGCACATCTGTGTATACATGTACAACCATCCACTCAGCCATGTCAATAGAGTCGTTTATGTGTGTGTGTGTTTCATTGATAACTTGTCAATCCCTAGTTTCAACAGTCTTGATAAGAAGAAGTGTTCTCTTTGAGTGGGAGTCCACTGGAAAAGACTCAAGGGTTGTTTCACTTTTTGTTCAAGTCACAGGACAGTTTAAAACAGGGAAATAGACCCCTCACAAATCACAGAAAAATTACAGCTACAGGAACGAGGCCTCCTTTCCTCAAAATACCTGCCCAAAAGATGTGCATTAACCAGTCACCTAAAACCATTAAGAGATGGGTCCAGACATAACTCAGTAGGAAGTAAGTTCCACAATACATGGGTTCATCATTGAAAAAGTCATTTCCAGGGCCCCACACTACATAATTCACATTCAAGTGGGACTACTGGGAGGGCCTCATCTGCTGATCTTACAGCATAAGAGCCAACTCCTAGGGGCTGTGGGAGCTTCGGCCCCCACAATAAAATATTTGATGGAGCCAAGCCCCCCCCCCCAACTTGATGGGCATTCCCATTCAAATGTTGTGTGCGCGCACTGTGTTATGTGATGAATTATGTGGGGCAAGCCTTACCTGGGCCCCCACAATATTTTATTCAAATTGACACTCCTGTCTTACAGTATTGGCTGTCTGACATGGAAGGAGGTGGTATTCTTGCAAATATTTTGGTCCCAAGCCATGTAGAGCTTTAAACATCAAAGCATCTTGTCTGGGGGTGGCGGAGGCAGCGGCAGGGAGGAATGAAAACCAGTTTAGCTGTTTTAGGGTAGGATCCATATGCTCTCACGCCACTGCCCCTACCTTTCCACAGCATTCTGCACCACTTGCCATTCTGGACTATCTTTAAATGGCAGCCTCATATAGAACCTATTACAGTAGTCCTGCTTGGAGGTGACCAGAGCATGAGTCATCATTGGTCAGGCTATCCCTATCCAGAAATGGCCACCAGCTGAAGCTGGGCATTCTCACCTGGGCCTGGAGAGACAGGAGCAGCTCCAAGCTATGTACCAGCTCCTTCAAGGGGGTGCAACTCCATGAAGGACAATAATCATGCCAATCCCCAAACACAGGAACTATTCACCCACAGCACTTGTGTCTTGTATGGATTCGACTTCAGTTGGTTGGCCTGCATCCAGCTTATTAACAATAGCCTGAACTAACCCTCTTCTGAACTGAACTGAAGTGGTCCTCTTCCTCTCATGCCTTTCCCTCTGCACAAAATGTAAGACAGTCCTATAGAGCTGCCTTCTTATGCTTAGACTTGGTATGGAGGTGTTGTTGGACCACAGATCCTATTGTCCCTCACCATTGATCAATTTGGCTGGGGATGATGGGTATTTTGAGTCCAACATCTGGAGGACCTCAGGTTCCCTACCCTTGGCTTACAACCAAAAATGCATTTTACAAAAGACAAATGACAACTAATTGTGGGGGGGGGGGTAACCAAACTCAGGTACAAATTATTTTGTCCTGTTAAACAAGGAAATGACACAGTGGACAGGCCATTTCCACAGGTAGCAAATGACTGTTGACCCCAGGCTTTTCATCCCAAAGAGCCAGATGGAATGACGGCTAATGTGGAACCAGTTGTAGGAATGGAAGAACCATATGGCTGTTGGTCCCAGCTAGACCAACATGGGGAGCCTTGCATTCTTTACTTTCCCTAGGAGACATCTAGGTGCAATAGGAGCTGCTGGAGACAGTCCTGGAAAGGGTGAGTGACATGCTTCATGGTCCAATGAGATAGAGGCTGTTTCCAGATGATATCTAAGTCAGAGACACCAGAAATTGAAACTGATATGTCATACATGCAAGACCATAAACGCCCAAGTGTAGAATGGAAAGAAACATAGATCTGCAACATGCGACAGCTTAAAGGCTACTAGAGCAGAGCATTTTTGTCCAGCACAGTTTAACACTTACAAACTTGAGCAGCTAGGAGGGAGCAGCAGCTAGATGGTGCAGTCCTACTCGCCTACCATCGATTGCCACTTTCTTGAGTCAAAACGTATTGCAATTATGTTTTGTATGGTTTCCCAGCAAAGTACCTGCTCATTCCTCTTGACTACAATTATCTCCTGTGTGAATACCAAGCTGCTCACAAAAGAAAAAGGCTTTAAAAGAAACTTACTGGACTGGCTCTTTGGACTAAGGCATCAAATGGGCCTCTGTGGTATTTCTGCTCCTTCATAACTGGACACCATCGCTTTAATGCCGGAAAATATCAAGATATTGAAAGAAGACAGGCACCAATACAAATGGACACTAATTCATTTGCTAATGATCAACGTCAGCCATAAGGGGCAGCCACCAGCGGTTTTTCATGTCCGTTTGCAAAAGAAGAGAAGGAGCCTATTTAAATGTTTTAATTGTTGCGAGAGGAATGGATTTGCTTTTATCAGATCAATATTACTTTGACCAAAAATCAATTAAACTGACAAGGCTGCTCCTACTGAAGCAAAGAGGAAGCATAATTAAATTTCATCCTGGAGATTGTGTGTGGCAAAATAAGAGAAGGAGTGTGCAAAGGGGCAAACTCTTTAGCTGGTGGATGAATAACAGGGTTAGGATGGAGTCCTAAATTAAAACACTGGTGCTGGGCAATTTCAAAGAGAATGTCTTTGTGGATAGGGGAAGAACCCACAGCTTTAGGGTGAATCTTTCAATATTCTGCCACAAGTGGATAGTTGGATGCACACAACAGAGTACATTGGCGGCTTTAAAAATATTCTATATACATAGAAACATGACTGAATGTCACAGACATAGAATCAGGCACCAGACCAGAGCCTAGCAAGACATCAGTGTTAGAGCTTCAGGCCTTGAAACTCTCCTTAAGATGCATTTATTTTTTTTATTCATTGCTTTGTTTTATCAAAACATATTTACTGCCTGCCTGTCCAATAAAATGTTCACAGTGGATCAAAATTAAAGAGATTTTTTAAATAAATAAATAAAATAAATAAATATAAGCAATAGTAGCTGAAAAATGTCTTTCTTTCTTTCTTTCTTTCTTTCTTGTCTTGCTGTCTTGCCTTTTATAACTTTAATTGTGACCCATCTTGAACATTGTGTTGGAAAGATCATAAGAAGAGCCTGGTGGATGAGTCCAGCATCCTGTTCTTACCCAGACGCCTTTGGGGAACCCTTAAGTAGGACCCAGGCATTAGAACACTCTCACCTTCCTGTGGTTTCCAGAAAACTGGTATTCAGAAGCATTGCAGTCTCTGAGCATGGAGGCAAAGTGCAACCATCATGGCTTATAGCCATTGAAAGCCTTGTCCTCCATGAATCTGTCCAATCCTCTTTTAAAGCCATCCAAGTTGGTGGCCATCACTGCTTCCTGCAGGAGAGCGTGCCATAACTTAACTATTCATGGAACTTAAATATGTTTTAATACTCTATTATGACAGCAAGTGGTTTGTTGTTTTGTTTTTAAAACACAACCTAATCTTAAAACTAAGGATTCATATGCCAGATTGGTCACACCAGAAGGTTGTGGATTCTCCTTCTTGGAGGTTTTCAAGCAGAGGTTGGATGGTCATCTGTCATGGATGCTTTAGCTGAAATTCCTGCATTGCAGGGGGTCGGACTAGATGACCCTCGGGGGTCATCCACGCAACTCTATGATTCTTTGATTCTACGAACTAAAAAATACTCCCTGGAAAAGACCCTGATGTTGGGAAAGATGGAGGTCACAAGGAGAAGGGGACGACAGAGGACGAGATGGCTGGACAGTGTTTTCGAAGCTACTAACATGAGTTTGACCAAACTGTGGGAGGCAGTGGAAGACAGGAGTGCCTGGCATGCTCTGGTCCATGGGGTCACGAAGAGTCGGACACGACTAAACAATGTGTTGAACTAAAATGAACAAGCAAATAGGCTGAGCAGCAAGTAGGCTGGTGGAGGGGGAGTGAGGCAAACATCTGTGAGATAGAGTTTCAGTGGATAAATAGTACCAGAGGAAAACATTAAATTGCCCTTTAATATGCATCTGGGATGGGAAATATGAAGCTCGCAAGATGTTGCTGGGCTCCTTCCCATCAGTGACAACCCCCCTCAAACTGGGGGTGATGGGAAATATAAGGCCACTTCCACACCATACACCCACTTGAACAGTCATGGCTTCCACCCAAAAGGATCCTGGGAAGTGTAGTCTGTTAAGGGTGCTAAGAGTCGTTAGGAGACCCCATTACAGTGGTACCTAGAGTTAAGAACTTAATTTGTTCCGGAGGTCCGTTCTTAACCTGAAACCGTTCTTAACCTGAGATACCACTTTAGCTAATGGGACCTTCCGCTGCCGCCACACAGTTTCTGTTCTCATCCTGAAGTAAAGTTCTTAACCCGAGGTACTATTTCTGGGTTAGCGGAGTCTGTAACCTGAAGCGTCTGTAACCTGAAGTGTCTGTAACCTAAGGTATACACTGTACACACCCGAGCTATGATTCTCAGAGTGGTTTAGCAATCAATTCCTCTTCACAGGGAACTCTGGAACAGTAGATCTGAGAGGGGAATAGGAGCCTCCTGACAACTCTCTGCACCTTTGACAGGCTAAAGTTCCCAGAATTCTTTGGGGGAATCCATGCCTTTTAAAGTGACATAAGAGTGCTGTAAAGGTATACTGTGGATGTGATCAATGGTCCAGCAATATCTGAAAGGCTTGGGTTCCCCATCTGTATCGTACACCATGGTCCCAATGGAGGCATTCCAAAGATGATCAGAGTTCCAGTCACACAGCTCCCATGTCACAGCTAGTTTGATCTACAGCCAAGGAGTTAAAGAAGCAACACAAAGGGCATGGTTGTGCGCACACACAAAAATAGATATTTTGTGACTTGCATGCATTATGCAAATGCAGTCTAACTATATGAATTATCCCTATTTATTCAAATGTGGTCATTTACATGCTTTTGCTTATTCTTATGCCTGCTTGTTCTGCATATTCCCCCCACAATGTTATTTATTCTACTTCCCATGGAAAGGGTAATAAGGGAAACAAGGAGGATGCAACTAGGTAACTGACTGTAAGCAAAGAAGGGGATACTGCAATATTCTTCAAGTCAGCATTGGTAAGATCTTATCTGGATGTGAACTAGCAATCAGATCTTGACAGAATGAGATGATAGCTGGAAGGATGGCAAACATTAGGAGGACAAGCTGAACATGCGTAGCAGGGGGTGGGGAGGCACAAACAATACTGTACATCAAATTCCCGAATGACAAGAAGTCTGGCAGAGTTAGTATTCCAGAATGTAGCACCAGCTAGCCTCTGTCCAACAGCACGTACTTGCTAGAGATGTGTATGGATCCCAAGATCCAAGCTGTATCTGTACTTAAAAAAATAAAATAAATTCTGATCTATTTTGAGTCGCTCTGTCCTCTCCTCATTTCAGTCTGTAAAACAAAGTTACGTGTTTCCCATTCACTATTAATAAAAAAATAAAAAAATCACTTTTCCTTCTTTTGGCCAAAGTGGAGAAATTTGCAGGCAAGGGAGACCCTCTAAAATTCTTGCAAGTTTCAGACAAATAGATCCAGGCCAAGCAAAAGGCACTCATTTTCCTCTGTTGTCCCATATTAGGGTGGTGGTGGAAGGGGTTTGACTCTTGGTCTTATTTTCCTTAATATAATTAAGAGGGGCTAAACGATGTTTACTCTTGTTTCCATTTAAAAAAGAAAAAAAAACTTTTGTAGTTTCATGGTGGTCTTTAATTTGCAGAACACACTGTGCTTGTTTGTGCCCATCAATAAGCCTTGTGTTGTGAGGCTGTCTAGAGTACTGCTTGTGCAGGCCTCTATTGTGTTTGTTCTCTCTCTCTTTCTCTCATTAAAGCAGAGTAACATACTTAAAAACAACAATACCTTAACTGAAGCTTTAAACATTTTTTTAAAATCCTCACTTAGTGCACTTTAACAAAAACAACAACAATAGACAGATATACTGCTCAATATATAATATAATAACAACATAATAATATCTTTAAGTGACGCACCCCAAACCCAAATATCATGTTACAGCAATAAAAACATTAATACTAGTTACTAATAAATATATACTGATAACAGCTCCTTCTCTGAAGGACACACCTCCTCAGTAAATACCTCTCAGCTTCCTAGCTTCCACACAGGACTGCATCCATCCACCTTGGCTTTCACACAGGGCTCAAAAGAACTCACACATCACCCCAAAATCTCACAACAAAGAGGGCTAGCCACCAAGGTTGATGGAACTACCTTGGGCCACCCATAGCTATGTAACTTTCAATGCTCAATCGGCACACACCAAGGTCCAAGAGATAGCAAACTGGGTGGGTCATAGAATCAAAGTTGGAAGGGACCCAAAAGGTTATCACATCCAGCCCTCTGCAATGCACAAATCAGTCTTCAAAGGTGTCCAGATGTTACAAAAGATGACCTTTCTCCATACACCTCTCCAAACACACACAGTAATATCCACGTATCCATCTGGAGCAAGACAGGGGGGGAGGGGTTGCTAAATAAACCACCAAAGTAAACCGCCGTATGAAATCAAAGCGGTGACGTGCTGGTGACGATAATGAAGAGCTCTCCAAGCAAGAAGCAGACAGCGCAAGACCTTTCCCCATCCTGCAATGCTTCCGAACCCTTTGCCTGCAGCTCCTCTCACCCAAGTCTCCCAATGCAATAGCCGGCTCTCATTCTTTTGTCCTCCGGCTGCCTTGCTCACTGAGGCAAGTAATTAAGAGTGCCAAATAATAGAGCCAAGCTTCCAAATTAGCTTCCAATACGGTTGTCTCTTTGCCAGTGGCTAAAACAATGATAACAATGGGGGGAAATCCATATTCTCCCTTGCTAAACATAAATCGGAAGCAACAATTCATTGAGAACCAGCTGTAGCTTCCTTGGTAAAAAATAAAATAGAATACTGATCTTTCTTGTGCAGTGTATTCTCCAGTCAATGTAATCAGTCCCTTGCATTCCATTCCCCTTCTACATAACCAGAAGCAACTCTTACATTGACTACTATTATTATTATTTATTATTACTACCCACTTATCACACTAAGATTCCAGGACAGGTTAGAACATTGAAATACAGTATTAAAAACAGGTTAATTTATTATGACATCACAACACCATTATTCCCCCACCCCAACCCCATCATTACCAACCAATAAAGCTGAGCAGATGCTGGAAAATCATAGAATTGTACTGCTTGAAGGGACCATGAGGATCATCTTTTCCAACCCCCTTCAAGGCAGGAATCTTTTCCCCAACATGGGGCTTGAACTCCCAACCCTGATATTAAGAGTCTAATGCTCTACTGACTGAGCTAGGAAACATTTCATTCTAAGTTAGCTGTTAGGAGTGAACAATCTTCTGAGGACTGCATGCCAACTGACGAGAGGCAGAAATGGGTGGAATGACAAATGTAGATTTGGGGTGGTATTCCAACTAAGGTTTACTCACAGTAGATTAATTTCAATAAGTCTACTGTGAGAAAACTTAGCTGAATACCACCCTTTGACTTCCCACAGTAAGACTAGTGTCTTCCTACACACACCACATCCCTCTCTGCCCTCCAGCAGGGAAGTGGAAAATAAAGAAACCTGGCTACAAGTTATTTCATACTGTTAAATAATGATGTTCTATAATGATGAGGTGAAGTAGTTATATCAGGAGGCACCTCGGAGGGAGGATAATCCAATTGATTCATTGGCTCCTGGTGAATGAGACTCATTCTTGCCTTTCCATCCATGACAGACAGATTGAAGAGCTGCTATTGGAGCAGTTCTGGGAAGGGAGGAGCCAAATGGATCTAGCTGAGCCAATGGATGGGGGTCATTTCCCTGGCATTCTTTATGATGTAATCAAGTGGAGTGGAAGCTATTGGGGACCGTTTCAGCAGGCAGGGGGCAACTGGGTGATGGTTCCAGCCTTTCCCTATGAATCAGCTGAAACAGCTGCTACTGTGGAGCCAGGTCTGAGAATGGGGGTGCCAGAAGGCTGTTGATGCCAGTAGGGATATTTTTTTTTGGGGGGGGGTGTTTTGCATTTAAAGGGGACCTACCTAAATTGCATTCTCTGAAACAACACAAGAACCAAACCACATCCATTCTTTAAAATCCACACTTTGAAATTATTATTATTATTATTATTATCTGTATACTGCCCTTTACCCGCAGGTCTCAGGGTGGATCACAAAATAAAATCACAATTCAAAACCACAAAATACAAAATCAAATAACAACCCAATAGCCCCATGCCCTTCTGCTGCAGGGGTTTACAATTCAGTTCCCCAGATAAGTAATGTGTAAAACACACACACACACTCCCCTCCCCCCAAAAAATGCCTTTACTCGGGTAGTTTGTGCAAATAAATACAAATAATATACAAAAATGCATTATATTAGGGGAAATTGCTTTGTAAAAATGTGCATGGTAAGCAAAACTGCACACGTGTGCATATTAGAAGAAAACAGCACTCAAGTACTGATGAACTTTTAGGAGGACATTAAAAATATATATATTCAGGCTGATGTGGAAATATGGAGAACTGAATGTAAGATTAGAAAAATTAGAAAATTAGAAAAACTGGCATTTACTTGTCTCTACATTGCAGCTAGGCCAGTGGAGGGGGCCTTACTTCCTGCCTTTTCCATCTGAAGCACTCAGGTAGAAAGGCAGCTCCTGGAGACTCATCTTGCCTGACTTAGAGAATTGGAACATGTAGCTCAGTACTGCTTCCCATCAAACAGATTTCTTTCCTGGTAACCACAACTTTGTTCTTAAAATGTATATGTGACAAATTATACCAGGCATTTTCCGTATGCAAAGGGAGCGCTCTAGCATTGCATTGTGTTCCCTCTCTTGCCCTGCTGATCATTCCTGATTTATGGGGTTCCTTTTCCTTTTTTCATCTACATAAGAAGAGGCAATCTACATGGTGGACAGAGGATCTGAATAAAGGCGCCTGATACGAGATTTCTGACAGTCTATTCACAGGTGCATAAGCGATCACTTGATATTGCAGTTGTTCAAACAGATACCACTGTGTATGAATTATCTAATTTCTGTAGCCTGCAGAGGAACATTATTTTAAGGGTCCTTTCCCTCCTATTCCCCATCCCTTCTGCAGACGTGCATTTAAGGGAGCTCAACCACGCGCCCAAATGGTGTAGAATAGAAGGTGAGAGGCGGGCGATGCTGAATTTTGGCGGTGCACAGGGTGCCACTGAAATTTGAGACTCCCAGGTCCACAACTACCTTCTGTTTGCCAATGAAAGGGAGGCGAGAACAGCATCAGCCATGCCTGCCTTTGCTCACTGTTAACCATTACAAGATAATTGTTACAACAGGTCACACTATTCCTGTTCACAACTGCACCTGTTTATTGGCAGTAGCATTGTGAGAGAAAGATTCCTGTTAGCTTGTGGAATGCTCTAGAGATCTGCATTTTAATGAGTGTTTCGTTTCCAGAAAGCACCTAGCTACTTCATTTTAGCAAAGAAAAAAATATGTATGACGATTGCTCAGTTGAAACTGACTTGCACAGGCTAAAATTTTGAAAAAGGTTGAATCCTCCTGCAACACAGAAACTTCCAATAAAGTAGAAAATACAGTTTAACTTTACAGACATGAGAGGGGACCTTGTAAAGTTCTCATGCAGATTTATTTATGTATGTATGTATGTATGTATGTAGTAAGCTTGATCCCAGTAATTTGCAGGAAACTTATCAACTACCACAGTCTGAGAATTAGTATACCATTACTCCGAATACACAGACAATAATGTTGTCCGGCTGTTACACAAGAGATGTTCTTCAAGGACCAAGGTAGTAGACTTATAGCATTCCTTCGTCTCACAAGTGCTGAATAAATTAATATCCAAGCATGCCACAATTTATGTGACCACTTTCCACTTAATAAATTCCCTTCTGTACAGATTTATTTTTATTTTTTTGGCAGGAGGGAGGAACTGCAATATTCAGAGAAATGCTGATTTTGAAAGATAGCTTCGTTGTGGTTCATGTGTTGGTTCAGGAAGGAAAAATCAGTAAATGCAAACTAAATCAATCTCTAGTCCCAACAAACGTAGCAGTATACAAAACTATTTTCAGGGGAACTATGCCAACTGTTTCACAAAACAGATGTGTTTCCTTTGACACAGCCATCATACGGAATATCATCTTGATGTTAGGAACTTTAAACAAGGACTTTGATGGTTGTCAATCAAGCTGTAACTCTCTTTCTTTGAGGGATTGGAAAAACCCCATCCACTCTGGAGGTCCCTTGGGGATCACAATGACTGTATTTACCACGTCTGGCCGTGCTCGATTTAACAGTATAATTATTTTGCCTGCGTACGAAGCTGGTTTTATGTCCTTCCCACTTACACTCTCATCTTCCCTCCATTTGATTATATTTGTTTCACAGACAATCCGCTCCATGAAGCAAACACACATGACTGAGCACTACAGCATACTGAGATAAGGTAACATAGCCGGGAGGCAGCTGCAATATTCAACAGTTAGACCTACACACCAAACTCCCCCCACTCTCCCCGTTCTCTCTCAGGGGAATTCCTGCTGAAAATGCGGATAACATTGTGCCGAAGCAATCAAGGGCAGAACAGAGCTGGGAGACACTTGCATTAGGCAGTTTATCTTGGGGGGTATTTTCAAATGAGTACCTTTAAAACAACTGCACAAGCGAGCTCTCTGAGGTTCCTTAGGTAGCGAGACTAGTCTTTCTGTACAATAGAGAATGCATTTGTTCCTTCCACTCTACTACTTCCATATTGTTTTCCCCCCACTGGACTGCAAAGTACAGGAATGTAATACCCATTATAACTGGGGCACAGTGCTCCTCGCAGTCAAGTCAATCTGCTGGCTTCAACTTGCTGCAAATGGCAAAATGACTCTCTGGAAAGTGATAAACAAAGGCACTGGACTAGGATGGCGTCCTTTTATAGCCACTGGTTCTCTTGTGAAATGGACATTAAAATAAATCATCTTCAGTGTTTGATCTAGGGAAGGGTTTGTACCAACACCTGATCAATGAGGAGTCTGTCAGCAAATGGCAGAAAATCATGGCTAGAAAAGCCACCTCTATTGGTCTGTCACACCCCACCCCACCCAACAACTTTACTGGGTTATGAAGGTGCCCTCAAGACGTTAAAGCAAAGATTATGGGATAATACACACAGTGACTTGCGATCTCGATCACACACAGTCTGTAGTCTGCTGGCAGTAGGAGGGCAATATGGGCATGTCTTTAAGTTAACACCTTACATTAAAAACCTGACAGTACTAAATTATTGAAGGTTATTCACCAAAGCCAGACTAAACGTCTTTCCTTCTGCAGTGTTGGATGGCAGGTTGAGAGGAGCTCCCTACCAGGACAGACGTTGCAAGTGTGCTCAAGACATCAATTCTATAAAACATATTTTGCTGCACTGTGCAAAATATGAGCAAGCCAGGGCTGAATTGATATTACCCTTGCTGGTACCTTTCCCGGGAAAATCAGAGGCTCACTATGTCATGTTCCTATTGGAAGACCGGACAAATGCTAGAACATTAGCAGTGGCAAAGTTTTTATTGGTGGTTGCAAGAACCAATGATCCCTATATTCTGAACAAAATGCTTGTTTAACCTGGAGGTAGGCTGTCTGAATTGTGCATTGCTTTGTAACGGTTTGTCGGGTCTCTGGACCATAATAAAGATTGAATGATTGATTGATTGATTGATAGATGGATAAATCATCTATGTGTGACTGGGCCCAATCCAGGCTGTTGGCACTAGAGTACAAAGTCCTGAACAGCTTGCGGCCTGGCACTGAGATCTAAGACCACTTTGCACCACACTGGGAAGGAATCAACATTGGGAGCAGAGGTGTCCTTCCACCCAGCCCTGCATCACCCTTCCTATGCAGAGTCCCTTGTTCCACTCAAAAACAGACAGAGCAGATTGAATTTTTTTTAAAATCTGCAATATTAAGATCAGTTAAAACAAATTGCAATTAAAAGATTTGGGTGGGTATGAACGACGCCTGGGCTAAGAGGTGTATCTTCAGCCCATGATGAAAGCTATACAATGAAGGCGCCAAACATAGGAGCCAGCTTTTTTGCTCCTTCTTGACATCTTTCCGTCAGGCCTGCAAGACAGAGCTGTTCCACCAGGCCTTTGGCCAAGGCGCAGTCTGACCCCCTCTCTCCTTCTGTAATCCTCATAGCACTCTAGCCCAATGGTTGCCATTAATTTGATTTTGAATTGATTTTAGAATGAATTGATTTTAAAATGTATTTCAATTAATTGATTGTGATTTTATGTAAATTGTTTTATTTTTACTGTTGTTAGCTGCTCTGAGCCCGGCTTAGGCTGGGGAGGGCGGGATATAAAATTCCCTATAAAATATATAAGGAAGCTGGCCCTGCCCACCAAAGTTGATGGGCATTGCCATTCAAATGGTGTGTGTGCAACATGTCATGTGATCAATTACGTGGGGTGGGGCTTATCTGCCCCTCCCCATATTTTATTTAAGTTGGCATCCCTGTTGCCAGATATCCTTCTGTGGGTGTCTCCTGGGCTCACTCGAAAACTTCTGAAAGCAGTGATATGAGTAGTAGGGCCCACTCTGCTGATTTAAACACCAAAGAGGGAAGGAGGTGGACTTCCATTTGTTGACAGTTTTAAACAATAACGTGAGCACCTTGATTTTGGTATGGAAATAATAGCAATAATTTGTTTTAACTCAGTTTACTATTGCATTTTTTTTAAAAAAATAAAAATAAATGTTGAAGTGGAATAGTCCAATTCTCTAAAGACAGCTGCATTTTTGTATATTGTTTCAAGAATTGTGAATTAGGAGGTCTGCATTAAGATGTGAACTGAATTGAATTTCTTCCCATTTCTAAAACTCATCTTCAAATACTTTACAATGTACTTGCTCCGCTGTGACTCCTCAGGTTTACGGTAAGGATGACAAATCAAGTGATAGCCATGCATGGATGAGCCCACTCATAGAGGTACTGCAGGCAAAAGCAGACAAACTACATAAAATATTTCTGTTCATGATTCAGAAGATTTATTTCCAATATTAGCTACTCTCTGCTCAGTTCTCTCATCCAGTAACTAACAGCTTATTCCCAATATGGGTTACCTTTTTTTAACATCCTACATTTTGCTTGCACAATCACTCCATTTTTGGACTACTCAGTCATAGGATCTCTTGTAAGTTTCATTTAAACCCATGGCTTGACATTTCTCTGTACAGCCCGATTTCTCTGCAATTTATCTAGCATATATATATATCCCACCTATCCTCAAAGAGGTGCTTTTATGAATGCCAAAATGGAACTTGCCAGATTTTCACCTCTTGCTTGTAAATCTCATTTTCAGCTCTTAACAGAGCTCACACCCTCACCTTTTCAAACAAATGATCTCTATGGTTCATTTTTAAGGACTAAGAATAGTGAAGTTAAGACAAGCTAGAATAGGTTTCATTCTCCAATTGTGCTGCACTTGGAGCTAAATGGTGTGGGTGTGCTTGGCATTTCCAGCACAGAAGGTTTCCAGCTGAGCAAAAATTATGTGTCTACAAAAGATTCCGATTTGAGATAGACCAAGAAGAGATCTGAGCAGCAACATAATAATAATAATAATAATAATAATAATAATAATAATAATAATAAT
>JAXCMG010000037.1:2940477-2993670 GCA_034642415.1 Podarcis siculus
CACTCACCTCACAGAGTGTTTGTTGTGGGGGAGGAAGGGAAAGGAGAATGTTAGCCGCTTTGAGACTCCTTAAAGGGAGTGAAAAGCGGGATATCAAATCCAAACTCTTCTCTTCTTCTCAGGGTGGTTCACAACATAAAATTACAATATAAAAAACACAAAATGTATAGTAAAATTAAGAGCAACAACAAACAAATAATCCCTCCTCCTACAACACATTTAAAGGACATTGGATGTCAGCCAGCCAAAGGCCAGGCTGAAGAGGAATGTTTTTGCTTGGTACCTAAAGGTGTATAATGAAGGTGCCTGGTGGACCTCCCTGGGGAAAGCTTTCCACAAACAGGAAGCCACTATATAAAATCCCCATTTTCATGTTGCCACCTTCCAGACTTCTCATGGAGGAGGCACATGAAGAAGGACCTCAGAGGATGATCTCAGGACCCGGGTTCGTTCATCAGCAGTTGGGCTCCTGCCCTGCCTAAGACTGGCAGAGCGGAAACAAGTCTTTAAAAACAGTGTTCTACGTTGGGTTGTTGCATGACCAAGCTTAGGATCCAGCCCAAGTTTCCCCTCTCTGCTGCTTCCCACACAACACAGGGATTTTGTTGGGTTGAAGTGGGGTTGAGCCAGTTGGCTGCAATGGTGTTCCCAGTGGTGCCACCTCTGGTACATCCTTGTTGCCCTCACCACACTGCAGCCCCACCCCATCCAGGAAAGCACTAGAAATTCCAATGTTGGGAGGGCAGTTCTAGGCCCCCACACCCATTAATACTGAGATCCACTGTAGTTCAAACATGAGCAGAATATATGGGGGCAATCCAGCTAAGTTGTGCACTTTGCTTGGTAGCATAGGAACTCAGTGTGCAGGTGGGACGTTATCACCCCATGGAGATCACATGGGACTGAGATCATTTCACAGGATCTCAAAAGAGGGAAGGAGTCCTTGGCTAAGAGGGGCTATGACTATGTTGTCACACAAGCCTCAGTCTCAGAGCCTTACTAGGCTATTTGGGGCACTTAGCAAATGCCACAGAGAATGCCCTCTCCTGAGCTACCACCCCTTGAGCTTCTGAAGATGGAGGAACAACCAAGAGGGACCCATTTGCTGATCTTAGCACCCAAGAGGGTCTGTAGGGAAGGAGGAGGCCTTTCAGATATTCAGGGACTGGGTATTTCAGGTCTTCAAACACTGACATGAGCACCTCAAATTGGACCTGAAAATGAATTGGCAACCAGTACAGCTGTTTATAGTAAAAGCTATGGTTTTCCCAGTAGTGATGTATGGAAGTGAGAGCTGGACCATAAAGAAGGCTGATCGCCGAAGAATTGATGCTTTTGAATTATGGTGCTGGAGGAGACTCTTGAGAGTCCCATGGACTGCAAGAAGATGAAACGCATCCATTCTTAAGGAAATCAGCAGTGAGTGCTCACTGGAAGGACAGATCGTGAAGTTGAGGCTCCAATACTTTGGCCACCTCATGAGAAGAGAAGACTCCCTGGAAAAGACCCTGATGTTGGGAAAGATGGAGGGCACAAGGAGAAGGGGACGACAGAGGATGAGATGGTTGGACAGTGTTCTCGAAGCTACCAGCATGAGTTTGACCAAACTGCGGGAGGCAGTGGAAGACAGGAGTGCCTGGCGTGCTCTGGTCCATGGGGTCACGAAGAGTCGGACACGACTAAACGACTAAACAACAACAACAACACAGCTGTTTTAAGATAGGGGTTAAGTGAGAGCTAAATGAAATCCCAACCAGTAATCTGCAGCCTAAGGCCATTCAGCTCAATAGGACTTACTTCTGAGTAGACATGCAACAGACTGTGCTGCTTGAAAGCTGACATAAAAGGTGCAGGAGTAGATATTAAGTAGGGAAGTCACTTCAATAAAAAGAATAAGCAAACAAAGGCAAGAATGGATAGAACATTTGCTTGCTATTTTAGTGGACAAGAATAAACTCAGGTAGTCACAGAAAATAGTAAGACACTGATGAAAAGGACTGGATGTTCTCTGTACAAATATACTGAGTAAAAAAACCCCCAGATTTTTTGTGAAACAGAATCTTTTTTTGAATTTGGAAATATATCAGGTAAAGTATTGCCCTAGAAATGTGAATCAGTCTGGATTCCCCTCCCCCCCCCCGACTGAGTTGAATGTTGAATGTTGTGATAATAATTATGTGTATAATATGGATGAGATGCTCAAAGAGGTTGTATCATTTTTATACTCTGATTCATCCATCAGAAGAGGGGGGGAACAACTCAGGATAACATTGCCAACTGTTTTGAATGTATTAAATATTCTAATGATTTCTTTTTCAGGAAGAAAGAGACCTTATTAAATGCTTCAATATCTATTCAAGAGAAACAAAGCAGTATTGAATGTTTGAAAAGTAATAAATTGCTTGGGCTAGATGGCTTTCCAATGGAGCTTTATAATAGATGTTCAGATGCTTTATTACCTGTTACTGCAATAGTATGCAAGACTCTTAACAGGCCCAATAAGTTGCCAGAATCTTGGGATGGGGCCAAATTGACTGGTATTCTGAAAAAGTAAAAAAAAAAATCCTGCTCTTTCAAAGCACTAAAGGACCATATCTCTACTTAATGTTCAACCGGGGTGGGCAACAACAGACTGTGGGGGGGGGGGGCAAATGTGGAACTCTCCCCATGTCACCCCCTCCTTCAGTGGTTTTGCCTGGAATATGTCACTGAACTCTGATAAGCCTCATTCCAACAGCGACCTGTGGGTGGGGTAGTTTTGCCCAGTGGCGCACAGCCCAGGAAGTGGTGGAGAAGGTGGAGTTACATCTCTCTCCATCATGGTTTTGTGAGATCTCCCCCATGAGATCTCATGAGAAGAAGGAGGGGTTGGGGCTTGAAGAGGAGGAGGAGGAGGAGGAGGAGGAGTTTGGACTTGATATCCCGCCATTCACTCCCTTTAATGGGTCTCAAAGTGGCTAACAATCTCCTTTCCCTTCCTCCCCCACAACAAACACTCTGTGAGGTGAGTGAGGCTGAGAGACTTCAGAGAAGTGTGACTGGCCCAAGGTCACCCAGCAGCTGCATGTGGAGGAGCGGAGACGTGAACCCGGTTCCCCAGATTACGAGTCCATCGCTCTTAACCACTACACCACACTGGCTCTCCACAAGAATTTAGGACCTGAGACCAAGGGAACAATCCTCTCTTACAGTTTCCAGGAACTTGTATGCAAAAGAATACTGTCTCTGACCATGGATGGTGAGAGATGAAGATCTAGGCCTAATAGAAAAAGAAAACCTGGATGGATGGATGGATGGATGGATGGATATGCACTGGCATCAAGATTACATACCCTCCAACATTTCTCTGATGAAAATAGGGACATCCTATTCAACAACAACAACAATTTTACTCTTTGTACCCCATCCATCTGACTGGGTTGCCCCAACCACACTGTGTGGCTTCCAACAGATATAAAATCACAATTAAACATTAAACATTAACAAACTTCCATATGCAAGGCTGCATTCAGATGTCTTCTAAAGGTTGTATAGTTACTTATCTTATTGGCTCAGGGGTCGTATAACTGTGTCTGTGTCAATTGCACTAAGAAAGGAGGCAATCTGTTTTTGGATCTACTGCTATCACACCATATGTTTGAAGCACAGCCCTTCAAAAAGAATCTTGGGAACTTTAGTTCTTTAAGGCTCTTGGGAATTTTAGCTCTGTGAGGGATAAATTGCAGCTCCTGTGATTCTTTGAGAAAGTCATGTGCTTCAAATGTGCCTTAAACGGATGGTGCATATGCAGCCTGTCTTTCCACTTTGCCCCCCCCCCCCGGATCTGTTAAATCCAAAGTGTTGTCCACTCCAGCCCCCCACCCCCACCCCAATTTATATATTTGAGTACAGTGAGTGAAAAAGGACATAACAAAGAACAAGGGCACTTGCAGACTCCATTGCATGAAGACTAATGGCCATCTCAGGTCAGCTCGTCATGCCTGCTGAGGAGCACAGTTCATGATTCAGAAAGAACAAGCTCCTGCTGAGCTGCCCATTACCTCCAGATCCATGCTTTTCATGGAAGGTTTTCTGATCTACACTCCTTCATTCTGTTCGAGTGAGAATGAGAGGTGAACAATAGGACAGCCATTGCAGCCCTGCTCTATTTGTGAGCTTCCCATGGACATCTGACAAGCCATTTCTTAGAGACAGAGGACTGGTTCTAAATAGAAGTCAAATCTAACAAGGATATTTTAAAGGTATCCTAAATAGCCAATATATACTTAGGGGATTTTTCCCCCCTTAAGAGAATTGTTCATCATTGCCACTTTTGGTGCTGATTCTATTTCTTCTCTCATTGCCGTGTTTATTATAGAAAAGGGACAGTTTTAAGTTATGCAGCACAGTACAGTAGCACGTATAGAGTAATGGCTCCACAAATGCGCTCCCCGAACAAACTGTATATATGCTAATTATATGTAAATGCCTCAGATGAAGGAAAATGAATGTAAGGATGAGGAAAGGACTGGGAAGAAGAAGGGTAGATATTGAATGAATTCATGGAGCCCAAAGGTGCTGTATTAATGCCTCGTCGCAATTTACCTGTGTTCTACAGAATGTTTACAGTGTTGTAAAAGTAATGGAAAGGTCTTTCGCAAATGTTTAGGCACTATTAGGTGGCATTTATACCACTCCTGGGATTCACAGTGCAACTCTGTGAATATAGATTCAGATACTGCATTTCCCCCCCTCCCCGCTTTAACTTTGCCCGGAACAAAAGGTTCAAGTGGAGAGCTGCGTATGAATCTGTTTATGGGACTGTCACTTGTACAAATCTCGCATCAGCCATGAACTCGCTCCTTTCAAGGTGGGATTCATCCTGCAAGGTGCAGGTGCTGCATCGCAAGAAGAGGAGTTTGGATTTGATATCCTGCCTTATCACTACCCTAGGGAGTCTCAAAGTGGCTAACAATCTCCTTTCCCTTCCTCCCCCCACAACAAACATTCTGTGAGGTGAGTGAGGCTGATAGACTTCAGAGAAGTGTGACTGGCCCAAGGTCACCCAGCAGCTGCATGTGGAGGAGCGGGGATGCAGGAAAGCCATTCATGAAGCAGCACCATGTTGCCTCCTTGCAACAACCTTGAGGAGGAGCGGCCTGCAGAAATGAATCCCCTGCTGGGTGGTTAAGGAAGAGGACACTGTTGTGTGGGTGCTTGAGGTTCACATAAGAGTGGGCAGAATCAAGGCACAAATCTACCTCAGAGCCTTCAGGACCCTGGACAGCTACAAAGGGTCCTGCTAAGTCAATTGCTTATTTCATTGCATTTATTTCAAACATTTCTTCCACTATTTTCATTGCATGTGCAATTCCAGAGTGGGTTTCATCCTGACATACGAGTCCATATGCCAAAACAGCTCCCACAAGCAGGCACATGAAAGTAAGAAAAATGCATATCCATCTTGGAAGAAAACCCAGCAACTATCTGGGTGATTTGTCAGCTCAATGGAATCTGTCAATTCTCAGAAGAGAGAGAGAGAGTTCTATAGCTGGAGTGCCACCACTGAGAAGGTTCTTCCTTGCCTTGGTTAGAGCTACTACAGCCTACAGAGCCTTCCCAGCCAATCTGAATTTCAGAAATGGTCTATATGGGAGCAGGCAACAAACCAATGCAAGTACTTTGTAGCATTTTGAAAGCCAGGTCAGGTCTATCAGAAATGCTCCCCATCTTCCTACCACATTCTTCACTAGCTGCAACTTCTGAACCATCTTCAAGGGCAGCCCCACATAGTGTGAAGTACAGTAATCTAGTGCTGAGGTTACCTGCCCATGGGTCATGGCTTGTCCCCAAATCCACTAATAATAGTTCCAAAGGGCTTCATTTCATTCTTAAACAGAGTGGGACACTGCTGAACTTTACGAATCTCTTTACGAGATTGATGATATATTACTTATTGCTACTCTCTGGCTGTTGCTCTGATTTAAGAAGCAGAGCCATGTAAGAAGCAGGCCTCCAACTCCCATCTCACAGATTTAGGATGGCTGATGGTGTCAAAAGCAACAGGGAGATCAAGGATAATCGACAGGGTTAACTCCTTCTGTCACTCTCCTAATAAAGATAATCTTTCAGAGCGGTCCAGGGTAATTCAGTCCCTAAACCAGGGGACCAGATAATCTGTTTCTTCCAAGAACGCCTGCAGTTGGGCCACCACCTTCCTTAGGAAGCTGATATTTGCGACTAGGCAGTAGATATTACAGGTCCAATGCTGTTGTTGTTTTGAGTCATGGGGTTTAATAAGCAAGCTCTTGGAACTGTAGATCTGTGAAGGGGAACAGGTGTCTCCTAACAACTCTCAGAACTATTAAGAAACTGCAGCTCCCAGAATTATTTGTGGGAAGCCATGACTCTTTAAATCGGTAACATTGCACTTTAAAGGCGTGGTGTGTCTGTAGCCTCACTTAACTAATAGGGAAGGGGGTGAAATCTGAACTCTCCACATCTAAATCAGTATAACCATATTCATTCTACAAAACTAAAGCACCTCCCCCCCAGCCGCCCCCTGAGATGCAACCCATTAGTAAACGTTACCATGGAAAAAAATGCTTTTCTATAATAATTACTACAATCATAATTATTACACTCGACTGAAGGTTAATCCCTCTGGTATTAATTTAGCTCCAGCGTAAGCAGATACATTGTTCACGTTCATCTCACTGCACTTAGCATATTACTAAAGATTAAGGTCTGCATGGCCAAAAATAGAGATATTTCAAACCCAGTGTTGTCAGGATGGTATAAATGCAGCTTGACTCAAACTTGCTTTCATCTATCACATGGCAAGACTCACCTTGCAATGTTCCAGAAATGAAGGGAGTAAATTGCACAAAGCAAACCCTCTTCCCCCATGTGAGAGTTTTGTTTACGCCTTGCCTTGTTCCCCTGAATCTTTCTGTAGGTACCTAGCAAAGTTCAGCTCTCTATGGAAATGGCATCAGGGCACATTCAGATAAAACCTGGTAATCTAAAAGTCTGTGGCTCTGTGTTTGTGTATACACAAACACACACAAATAAATTGCAGCTATAGCATATTAAATTTCAAAACGTGATCTCGTTAATTAAGCACATGCAATTTCTCAGATTTAATTAAGATCACGCCCACAGCTCTGGAAAGATTGTTATTTTTATTAATAAAGATCTCACTGCACCCGTTTGCTCATCACGGAAGAGCACATACTTTTTTCTCTTTCTTTGTATAAAAGGGGAGGGGGGCTTTTCTATAAAAGCAGGGATTTAAACAGCCATATGCTTGTTGGATTTATGCAAAAAGTGACGGTATAAGAACTGTAATCCAGGTCACTGTGAAGGAACTTGGAGAGGGAGAGCAAAAAAGACGAGGAAGCGATCATGCAAACTAATCCCAATCTCAATTCTTTGAGTGCCGTTGCTTATCTCACCAAAACAGCATAATCTGTACACAAGAGAGAGTTATCAGGGGCTCAGGGGGATTCCAGAGTTGCAGGTGCCCAGCACATCCCTCGAAAAGAAAAATTAAGAAAACCTAAGGGGGAAAGGAAACCCCCAGATCAGCCCAAATAAAGACTGAATATGTTTAGTGGCCACAGAATACTGACTGGGATGTCGCAGCGGACGGATAGAGAGAGAGAGAGAAAACCAGGAGTGGCAAATAGACTGGAGTACAATAGAATAAAATAAAATGGAATAAAATAGACTAAACCACAGAGCCTAGGGCTTGCCAATCAGAAGGTTGGTGGTTCACATCCCCGCAATGGGGTGAACTCCCGTTGCTCGGTCTCTGCTCCTGCCAACCTAATAGTTTGAAAGCACAAAGTGCAAGTAGATAAATAGGTACCGCTCCGGCGGGAAGGTAAACGGCGTTTCCGTGTGCTGCTCTGGTTCACCAGAAGCGGCTTAGTCATGTTGGCCACATGACCTGGAAGCTGTACACCGGCTCCCTTGGCCAATAAAGCAAGATGAGCGCCGCAACCTCAGAGTCATCCGCGACTGGACCTAACGGTCAGGGGTCCCTTTACCTTACCCTGAACAGAAAAGCTCAATGCTGCAACACTTTGTTACAGGCACCACTTGTACTTTGTCTTGAAAATAATACTGCACTGAGATTGACGTGAACAAACATCAGCACACATTTTCTTTTTTAAAAAACAACAACCGAGGATGTTGCTTTTCGAATTGTTTCATAAGAACAGCCAGTTAGAAAGGATCTGATTCAATGGGGTGGTGAGGCCTGGTCTGCTGTGAGGGATTCCATAACCACAAAGAGTTCGGCACATTGACAGGTGGTGGCATCTCCTCTTTCCACAGAGCTCTCCAGATGGTAGCACAAGAGAATTAAGAGAGAATTCTCCAGTTTCATGCCTTGCCTCTTCCAAACAAAAGCGACCCACCTTACCCAAGCCTCTCCCCCTCTCCTGAAAATTCTGGAACCAGCCCTGCCTGCTGGTAAGAGAATAGGGGAAGCCACAGCTTGCCAGTAATGCATAGTAAAATATAAATTGTTGTCCCTTACCGTCACGGAATCCAGTCATGCGGAAGGAGAGGCATTAAAGCTCCCTTCCAAAAGATAATGCTTGATGCTGGCAAGGCAGAACAATGCTCTCTCTGTGTGTCTAGCTGGTATAGTATTCGATGCTTATGATACAATTATTACGCTACTGCCGATTGCTTCAGCCTTTTGGCAAGTTAATCCCCTCGGGTATTAATTTACTTACTCTGACTCTTCAGTGTAGTTTCTGGCGTTCTACCCCGTTGAGGACGGCCCCTATAATTATCCCACAAGTTACAGCCCTCAGGTTTTTTACTTGTGTGTCTTCTTTACCTCATCAGTTGAGCCACTACAATCCACAACCCATTAAGGCTAAACTGATGGACTGGCAGAGCAAGCCCCAAAAAAGCAGGGGGAGGGAAGAACCAGAGGGGAATGGACCACCAAATCCAGAACGTTGGCAAGGTGGGGAGGAGGAATGGATGCCTGCCTTCTCCCTAATAATAATAATAATGTTATCCCGCACATCTGGCTGGGTTGCCCCTGCCACTTTGGCCGGGGCTCCAACAAATATAATAACATAATAAAACATCAAACATTAAAAACTTCCCGGTACAGGGCTGCCTTCAGATATCTTCTAAAATCCCCTTGCTATTGCTTCTACAGTGGTACCTCGGTTTATGAACTTAATCCGTTCCAGAAGTCCGTTCTTAAACCAAAGTCATTTTTAAACTGAGGCGTGCTTTCCCTGAGGCCTCCTGCCACTGGTGCCCTTCCACTGTTTGGCTTCTGTTCATATGCCAAGGTAAAGTTTGCTAACCGGAACACTACTTCCGGTTTTGCGGAGTTCATATGCCGAATAGTTCAGGGGTCAGCAAACTCTTTAGCAGGGGGCTGGTCCACTGTCCCTCAGACCTTGTGGGGGGCCAGACTATATTTTTTGGGGGGAATATGAACAAATTCCTATGTCCCACATATAATCCAGAGATGCATTTTAAATAAAAGCACACATTCTACTCATGTAAAAACACCAGGCAGGCCCCACAAATTACGCAGAGATGCATTTTAAATAAAAGGAAACATTCTACTCATATAAAAACACGCTGATTCCCGGACTGTCCCCAGGCCGGATTTAGAAGGTGATTGGGCTGGATCCAGCCCACGGGCCTTAGTTTGTCTACCCATGGAATAGTTCATAAATAGGGCTGTTCTTAAACTGAGGTACCACTGTAATAGGAAGGAAAGATCCAGTGTTGGTAAGACAAGGAACATGAGGGTTTCTACTGAACCTGGGAGAGCTTGTGTAAGGTTGTCCCAGCTCTGAGGTTGAAAATCTGCCTCCAACCTTGGAGGAGGAGATCCAAACCATCTTATCCCATAGGATGCCCTCCCAGGTACCGTAGCATTAAAGCTTAAGGGTGGTATCCTGCACACTCTGGAAATCTGTTCCAGTGGATTGGGGGATGGATCCATAACAGGTTTAGGGGATGCCCAGGGGTCACACAAGGAAAGGAGAGGGTGGGGAATTTCCCATTGCACAGCTAAAACTCCTTGTGCTAATGGAACTATTGGGAATCACCCTAAAAATGAAACCCTATGCTTGATTATCTGGGATAAAGGTAAAGGTAAAGGGACCCCTGACCATTAGGTGAGGTCATGGCCGACTCTGGGGTTGCGGCGCTCATCTCGCTTTATTGGCCGAGGGAGCCGGTGTACAGCTTCCGGGTCATGTGGCCAGCATGACTAAGCCGCTTCTGGCGAACCAGAGCAGCACACGGAAACACTGTTTACCTTTCTGCTGGAGCGGTACCTATTTATCTACTTGCACTTTGACGTGCTTTCAAACTGCTAGGTTGGCAGGAGCAGGGACCGAGCAACGGGAGCTCACCCCGTCATGGGGATTCGAACCGCCAACCTTCTGTTCGGCAAGTCCTAGGCTCTGTGGTTTAACCCACAGCGCCCACCCACGTCCCTTTATCTGGGATAGTGAAGTAGAATTGATGTGATAATTTCTCAGAAAATATCATCATCATCATCATCATCACCACCATCATTTGTGATATTTTATGTGTTTTACCCTTTTTGGTGGAGGCGTGGAGCGGGCAAACTGCCTTGTAAGGGCAATGTGCCATGAAAAACGGTCAGGAATCCTATTATTCTAATTGTTGTTGTTTTGGGTTCTGGAATGATATATACTTAAAACTAAAAAAAATGTTGAATGTGAATTTCCTTTAAAAACCAGAATCATTCCTTCTGGGCATTACAGGTGCTGACATTCCTAAGGGTATAAGAAAAGTTTTTTTGTATGGAACCGCGGCCGCAAGGGTTCTTATTGCGATGTATTGGAAAAATGACAAGCTCCCTACCAAGACTGAATGATTATTGAAATTGACAGAATATGTGGTGTTAGCCTCCCTTTCTGAAAGAATTAGAGACAAGCCTAGACAGGAGTTCATTCTAGAATGGGACAATTTTAGGAAATATCTGAAAAATAGCTGTAACGTAAATACGGAAACTACAACTAATCCAGAATGCGGCAGCTAGACTGGTGACTGGGAGTGGCCGCCGCAACCACATAACACCGGTCCTGAAAGATCTGCATTGGCTCCCAGTATGTTTCCGAGCACAATTCAAAGTGTTGGTGCTGATCTTTAAAGCCCTAAACGGCCTCAGTCCTGTATACCTGAAGGAGCGTCTCCACCCCCATCGTTCAGCCCGGACACTGAGATCCGGCTCCTAGGGCCTTCTGGTGGTTCCCGCCCTGTGAGAAGTGAGGTTACAGGGAACCAGGCAGAGGCCATTCTCGGTAATGGCACATGCCCTGTGGAACACCCTCCCATCAGATGTCAAAGTAATAAACAACTATTGGGCTTTTAGAAGACATCTGAAGACAGCCCTGTTTAGGGAAGCTTTTAATATTTGATGAATCATTGTATTTTAGTATTGCAATGCAGATCTCTCAGGACCGGTATTATATGGTCTTGGTGGCCACTCCCAGTCACCAGTTTAGCTGCCACATTCTGGATTAATTGCAGTTCCCGAGTCACCTTCAAAGGTAGCCCCACATACAGCACATTGCAGTAGTCCAAGCGGGAGACAACTAGAGCATGCACCACTCCAAGCATGCCTGGAGGATGCGGACCATTTGGGTCCCTTCCAATCGGGATTCAGGCCTCACCATGAGACTGAAACTGCCTTGGTTTATATGTTTATATTATATGTGGCAACTATTTCTGGCACATTTTCCTTCTCAAGCACAGAGAGTTCTTCTTTCCAGCTCCCCTGATACTTCCCCATTAATCTGTTCTTGGGTGAATGAAGAACTTCTCAAAGTTCACCCTCATTTCCTCTGAGGCCCTTGCCAGCAGCTTCCAAGGTCAAGGAGAATGACCTTTCTTTTTGTCCAGAAGCTCGGACAAGGCTTCCTGCCATTCCTATCAATGACGTGCCATGCATACTGGCCAGAGGCGTTGCTCAAGAGCAGGATGAGCCACTGTGCAGACTAAAGGCTGATTAAATATCGCTCCCAGCATTTCTTGATCTCTGGAGCATGTGATAAAGCTCAGACCTGAATCCTGATGCAATACACAGCCGGCCAAGCCAAACATGCGAAAAATGTCAGAAGTAGCAGTGTGGGTTGTTCATTTTGTATTGATTTTATCATTCCAAGAGAAGGGGGGATACAATGTGCTGATCTGGTGGAGTATACACTATTTTTTAAAAAAAATCCTTAATGATAACAGCAGCTATGTAAAATTTAATCCACAGCACCATTTAAATTACATGTGAAGCATAATGGTGGATTGGTTCAAGGAAAGAAGGAAGGAAGAAAGGGAATGTAGTACAGTGGTACCCTCAGGTTACATACGCTTCAGGTTACAGACACTTCAGGTTACAGACTCTGCTAACCCAAAAATAGTGCTTCAGGTTAAGAACTTTGCTTCAGGATGAGAACAGAAATCGTGCAGCAGTGGCGCGGCAGCAGCAGGAGGCCCCATTAGGTAAAGTGGCGCTTCAGGTTAAGAACAGTTCAGGTTAAGTACGGACCTCCAGAATGAATTAAGTACTTGACCCGAGGTACCACTGTAAACACATAATTTAGCAGGAGAACTGAAGATTACACCTTTTACTTTTTATTGGCATTCTAGCCAATCTGAGGGTGCATTCAGACATGGGGAATATTGCATTAGATCTCATTATTATAAGAATAGCACTTCTGTCTTGTTTTCTAAGGTTCCTTTCACACTGCAACACCTGTTGTGTTATAGGGCTGTGGCTTTTTGACCAATATGCAACCTGTTGCATTGAATTTCATTCACACCAGTGGGTGTGATGTAACACAATAACACATGTCATTGGACAATGTTGCTACTCCACCACCTTTTCCGCACATGTGTTCTTTCGCCCCTTCAACTATTTCCCTGATATACCACCCAGATCTCATCACGTTTCCCCCACAATTTTCCAGTTTCAAGGGGCTGCAAATAGATTTCCACTGGAATCAAATAACTTAGAAACGAGCAGTATAAACATGTACTTCATTCCATTTGTTTTCGGGAAGCGGCTTTTATGTCCTGTGAAATCTCAAACACAACGTGGGAATTAAGAGTTAGGAAAACACACTGAGGAAACGGGGGAAATGGTTGTGTGAATGCAGCCAGAGATGCTTAGAATCATAGAATCATGGAATTAGAAGGGACCATAATAATAATAATAATAATAATAATAATAATAATAATTTATTATTTATACCCCACCCATCTGTCTGGGTTTCCCCAGCCATTCTGGGCGGCTTCCAACAAAACACTAAAATACAATAACCTATTAAACATTAAAAGCTTCCCTAAACAGGGCTGCCTTCAGATGTCTTCTAAAAGTTTGGTAGTTATTTTTCTCTTTGACATCTGGTGAGAGGGCATTCCACAGGGCGGGTGCCACTACCGAGAAGGCCCTCTGCCTGGTTCCCTGTAACTTGGCTTCTCCCAGTGAGGGAACCGCCAGAAGGCCCTCGGCACTGGACCTCAGTATCCAGGCAGAACGATGGAGGTGGAGACGCTCCTTCAGGTATACTGGACCGAGGCCGTTTAGGGACATCTAGTCCAACCCCCTGCAATGCAGGAATCTATTTTGCCCAACGTGGGGCTCCTCCTCTTCAGACATACCCGTCTTCTGAGCAAACCTCATTAGTCAAACCTGAGTGTTTTTTCCTGGCTGGAAGGTGTGCTTGAACTCTGATAATGCTATTTTCTTGCCAGATCGAAAGTAGAGGGGCTTGTGGCTGGGTGTACTAGACTACTGTGCAAAGGTCCAACACACACTCATTGTTCCACCCATTGCCACTGGTATGTGGCCCTTGGAAGTTTGCTGGGAAGAAAATGTGGCCCTCGTCCTGAAAAAGCTTTCCCACGCTGCTCAAATGCATTAGTAGTTCCACCACTAGTACATGGAGAAGCTTTCTCTGGCGAGAGCTGCATCGAATGCCCTCACAATGTCGAGCACTTATCTCTGTAACCTGAAAACCAGGGATGAATGGCTCCGATCATGATTTCACAGATTGTCACTCATAAAGCAAGCAATAACTCCCCTTCTTCAGACAAAGCAAACTCTGGTTCATTCCAATATTTGGAAATGACAGGTCCAGAATGATTTGGGTGAAATGAAGCAAGCACAGAGCGAAATGCCCTCCTGCCAGATGCACACAACTGGATGTTTGCCACTATCGCTCTGTCAACTGAATATGCCACAGGCCATTAGCTTTCCCTAGAAGACTGGGACATAATCCAGAAAATGTTTTTCATTACTGCAACTCCGAAAGTCCTTTCAATTCACTGCTTCTAAGCCCGTTTTGCTTTGTTTTCCTGTTTGTGCCAGGCTGGGGAACCTCAGACTCAGAGGTCAAATCCTGTCTTCCAGGACTCTCTGTCTGGGCCTTAAAACAATCCCCAGGAGAAACCTCTGACTGACCCTGATCTGTATCATCCTTGGCTGCTTCTGCCAAGTTGAAATGTGTCCTTCAGCTGTGAATCAGATTGCCTGGGTGGATGATGGAGAGATGTCTGTGGCATGTGTGCAGAAATCTCTGACTTTTGTGTGACTAGAATTTAGGCTACTGGGAGTTGCATCCATTGCCACACTTATCCTTTATTGGCTCAGTTGGCAGGGGCTGTAACTGGAAAGCTGGAGTCTATGAGAGCAACTCCTCAATGGTGGTTAAAAATAAAAACAGGTGCCTATAATGTATTCTGCACAATCCATGAAATTTGATGTATGCTTTTCTAATAAAAGTGTTTCTGGTGGTTTTTCACTTAGGAAGCACAAATGAGGCCAAAGTCTAAGAAAAGGGGCTTTCTGAATTCAAGAACTTGTCCTAGAAAATATTGTTTCCCCTTTGGATCCCAAACAATGCATCTTCTTTTGTCTGTGAAAACACACAAAATAAAAAGATTTGAAAGTGAGCTTAGAATTCACCACCCCGAGAATCTCAGCTTTCATTTTGAAATGAGCAAGTTTCTGTTGTGGTGGGGAGGCGGTCTTGAAACTGCACCAGAAATATCTGGTAAGATCTCTGAAGCTGTTGGAGAGGAGGGCAGCTCACCCTGATTTAAGTAATTAGGAAGTGGTGTGTCCATCCTCACCCCCCAATCAGCTTTAAATTTAGAGATATGTGAACTCCACCCCTAAGAAATGTCAATAATCTCAGCAACTCTCAAGGTTATTCAGATGTTTTCCTCAAGTGGGGACCTTTGCCTCATGTGTCACATTCAGTTAATTCATATTAACCCAGAGATGTTTTGAATCTCTCTGGGAATTTAGCTAGCTCATTTTGTATTCATTGAAGCTCCTTAGAAATTTTTTCTTTGACTAAGAGGGATTCCAAATTCTCCTCAAATTCTGCTTGAGGTAAAATTCATGGTGAGTTAGAGATGGGTAGAATTAACCTAAGAAATTTCACAAGTCTCATCAAAAGTATGCTAAATTCCCCTTAGATGTTCTCAGCCAGGACATCCAACTTCTCTTCGCAATTCACTTTAGACACAATCCTGTGGCCACTCTTGACTTTTTAGAAATGCTCACCTATTTGCCTTGAAAAAGTAGCATGCTTGGCTGGCTGCTGTCATGACCTTACTTCAGCACATCACGTTTCCTAGACTTTGCACTTTCCGCTTCTGTTCAAGCTGGTCTCATTAGCATGCATTGATATGCCAAAAACTTTCAGAAATCTTAGGCTGTGATTGATGTTGACTATTGACTATATTTGAATTACGAGTGTACCTACTGCCCCAGGACACTGGTTAACAAGTTATGTCAGGAGCTGATCCCAGAGTGATACGGCATTTGAAAGAATCAAATATAGCTGCAGAGCAATATTGAATTTTGGATGTGAACCCGTGAGCCTTACAAACCTGAAAATGATATGGGAGGGGGAAAATTGAAACCCGGAAAGTAAAAAATGAAACATCGAGGTCCAGGGGTATATATATGTATTATACACACACACACACTTGGGTGTGTGTGTGTCCCCTTTTGCTAATTCCTGACTGGAAAATAACAGATCACAGGGTGGATTTTTTCCCCATTTATTTATCCCAGGTTAAAAAGCGCTGACTTTGAATGTGGAAGACACAGTGTACATTCAGGCATGGGACACATCCACATCATACATTTGTAGCACTATGATACCACTTTAAACAGTCATAGCTTCCCCCAAAGAATACTGGGAGTGCCGCCACCGTCATCGTTCTGCCCAGGCACTGAGGTCCAGCTGAGGTTACAGGGAACCAGGCAGAGGGCCTTCTCGGCAGTGGCGCCCACCCTGTGGAACAACCTCTCACCAGATGTCAAGGAAATAAACAACTATCTGACTTTTAGAAGACATCTGAAGGCAACCCAGTTTAGCGACGTTTTTAATGTTTGATGTTTTATCGTGTTTTTAATATTCTGTTGGGAGCCACCCAGAATGGCTGGGTTAACTCAGCCAGATGGGTGTGGTATAAATAAATAATTATTATTATTATTATTATTATTATTATTATTATTATTATTATTATTATGTGTAAGGTCCTGAGAGCTGTTAGGAAACCTCTACTTCCCCTCACAATTATCAGAACAATCAATTCCTCACCACGGGGGACTCTGAGACAGGAATAGGAGCCACCTTCAAACACTCCAACATTTCTCCAATGAAAATAGAGACATCCAATTTTATTATTGTCGTTATTTATTATTATTATACCCCACCCATCTGACTGAGTTGCCTCAACCACTCTGGGAAGCTCCCAAAATATATAAAAACATAATAAACCATTTACAAACTTCCCTATATAGGGCTGCCTTCAGTTGCCTTCCAAAGGTTGTGTAGTTATTTATCTCCTTGGCTCCGGGGGTCGCATAACTCCAAACCCTCCAACATTTCTCCAATGAAAATAGGGGCATCCTAAGGAAAAGCAGGACATTCTGGGATCAAATCAGAAACTGGGATAGCTTCTGTAAATCCAGGAATGTCCCTGGAAAATAGGGACATTTGGGTGGGTCTGCATCTTCACAGTTCCCACCCAGCTAGCATGACCAATTGTCAGAGAACATGGAAGTAGTCCAACAACAATTGGAGTAGCCACAGATTCCCCATCCATGTTTTAAGCACTTTGGAAAGTATATTTGTGTCTATAGCAGCACAGCAAAGCTTTCGATGGTTTATTTTAAACCTCTGAATAACTCATCGTGACGCTGTTTTCCACTCTTCTTTATTGAAATGGTCTTTCAACAAGCAAGTTTAATTTTATTCAAAGATCTAGATTTGATTCATTAGCTTCCATTGTGCAATCAACACACACCTTTGATGGAGCTTAAAGGTGTGTTTACATACTTAACAAAGAAGTCTGATAGATGCAAGCGGAAGGATCGTTTCAGCAGCAGGGCCTAAATGACTGTATTACTATTATAGGCACGCACAATAAATTCCCAAGGACTCGCCTCTAAAACTTCGGTGGCAGGAGGGAACAATTCATCAGTAAATAATATCTCATTTTCAATGAGGCCTTTAAAACTTTATGTATAGCTTTAACTCTCCTATTATTACGCATAGTTCACTATGTCAGTAGTATTGTTAGGGAATCTTCCTTCAACTAATTGCAAACATCTATGCCATCACGTATGAATGCTCACCTCTTAAAACACACATTTATCTCGCTGATTTTTGGCACAGCTTATTGCTGAATATTAGCTTAGGGAGGGAAATCAATTTATTAATTCTCACTTTAATGAAGAGCAAAAAGATGGATTGTGTGCAGGGGGTTGTAGGTGGGTTGGATGCGGTGGGAGACGTAGGAGGAGGAAAATATCAGTGCTGGGATTCAAATTCAGCCGCTCTCACAATTCTACCTTTCTAAAGGAGGAAATGCAATTTCTGAATCATTTTAAAGGAATTGTAGAGTATTGTTAGCCATAGCACAGAGCAACTGTCCTGCATGTTCAATCCAAGTTGAATCCTCAGGAACTTCTTGTAAGGTTAGGCTATTGCTGCCTGAGACCCTGAATAGCTGCTGCTAGTCAATATAGCTAATGCCCAGCTTGATGGAAGAGTGGTCTAAATCAATGTAAGGCCACTTGCTATGCTCTGAAATGGACAAGAGTAAGATTTGCAGTTATTTGTCTGGATCCGAGTTACTGCCAATAGGGCTTCTTAGATACCGTATTTTTTGCTCTATAAGACTCACTTTTTCCCTCCTAAAAAGTAAGGGGAAATGTGTGTGCATCTTATGGAGCGAATGCAGGCTGTGCAGCTATCCCAGAAGCCAGAACAGCAAGAGGGATCGCTGCTTTTGCTGCGCAGTGATCCCTCTTGCTATTCTGGCTTCTGGGATTCAGAATATTTTTTTCTTGTTTTCCTCCTCCAAAAACTAGGTGCGTCTTATGGTCTGGTGCGTCTTATAGAGCGAAAAATACGGTATTTGGAATATGCAGGAGAGACTCCCACAGACAGTAGCAATCTACTGGACTTCTAAGGCAACCATAAGAATAAGAATAAGTTTTATTTATACCCAGCCAAGACCGGGCTCAGGGCGGCTAACACCAGGTATAAAAACAGTGGATTAAAATACAACTTAAAAACAAGATTGAAATACAACATTAGAATGCAGCCTCCTTTCAGTAGAAACTCAAATCAAAAAGTGTTTGGGGATGAAAACGTCAAATCTTCACCAAGGCCAACTATCCAGACTGATCCTACGTGGGCCAGAAAAAAGTCAGGGAAGTCCCCAAATAGGAGTTCCATCACAGAAGGAGAAAGAAAAAAGGAAAGAGGGGAAGGGGATGACCCACCTGCCAGCCAGGGCTGGATTAAAAGCTTTAAAGGCCCTAAACACTTAAAATGTATGGTGCCCCATACATATCTAATTCAAAATATAAACAATAGTAAACCATAAAATAAAAAAGATATATTTTTAAAAAATGAAACGAAACCGAAAGTAAATTGGAAAATAATGCTTATTTTTGTATACTTACACTTTCTGTATATTTGGGGGGGGGGGGAATTCTTCTACTTTTTTCTAATTGCAAAGTCTTTGATCAGATCTTCAAAACTAATATTCTGCTTCTATACTTAGTGGAGATAAGGCATCAAGCCTGCTTTGCTGCATAGTTGTTCTGTTGACAACCTTGGTTGCCAAATGCCTTGGTGTTCCAGTTTGCGAACGTTCATTGGAACCTGAACATCCGACGCGGCTTCCGCAGCTTCCGATTGCGTGCAAGAAGCTCCTGCAGCCAATTGGAAGCCACGCCTTGGTTGTCAAACATTTTCAGATGTAGAACGGACTTCAGGGAACGGATTCTGTTCGACAACTAAGGTACGGCTGTACACTTTGACTGAGGAAATGAACACTCAGCTGAGCAATTTGTGACCATTTAATGTTAAAAAAAATCCAGCAATGGGAAATTTCTGTGGTTTCCCCCTTCCCTTGATGCCCTAAGCCAGGGGTCAGGAAACTTTTTCAGCAGGGGACCTGTCCACTGTCCCTCAGATGTTGTGAGGGGCCAGACTATATTTTGAGAGAGAAAAATGAACAAATTCCTATACCCTACAAAGAACCCAGAGATGCATTTTAAATAAAAGGACACATTCTACTCATGTAAAAACACACTGATTCCTGGACCGTCCGCGGGCCGGATTTAGAAGGTGATTGGGCCTGATCCAGCCCCTGGGCCTTAGTTTGCCTACCCATGCCCTAAGCTCATGCCTATTTTGCTTAATGGTTAACCCAGCACTGCTGCCAGGAGCTAGTGGAGCAGTTGACTCCCACAAGGCAAGCTGCTCCTGCTGGAAAAAAAAAACTCCTGTCCAAAACCCAAGAGAAATGAGTTTTAACTTTTATTGTAGGAGAGGAGGCTGAACCCTTTCCTGGCCCTACTGCACCATGCTACCTCTCCATTATAATGCGTTTTATATTGCCCAACCTCTTGGGCCAGGATAAAAATTAAATCCAAATTAACCAGTACTTGATCCCAGGATTCCTTCAAATGTGCTCTGACTCTGCAATTAATGCCAGCCTGGTCTGTCTTCCTCTCTCTTTCCATTTCTTCAGAATTATAGTCTCTAGGAAGAATGGGGGAAAGCCCAAATATAACAGCTGATTAACTCCCTCAATTACCTCATCCTTGGTGCTGTTTTGAAACTAGTGAGTTTATTTACTGTGTGCTGTCACACATTTCTGATTGATTTGTCATTTAAATCACCATTTAATTGTACAGGTTATTCTGCGACTCCATATGTTTGCAAGTAGAGGTGCCAAATCCTTCTCGCCAAGCCCTGTCACAAAGTCTGCTTCGAGTCAACAGAATTATCAGGCGGCTTTGCTTTCTTGAGTCATCTAAGGTCTGCCTGGTTCCAAGTCTCTCAAAAGGAGATGTTCCAGTGAAATGGAGGAGACAGTGTAGTGAAATGGCTGGAAGGATTGGTGGCAGTTTCTCTGACTCAGCCTATGATGCCTGCCCTGTTAAGTATAGAAATTTAATCCCCTGAAATTGCAAATGCTTGTATGCATTACTATGTGTTCAAATGTGATTGGCTGGGTAAAAATTCTAGAGAGTTCTCTAGCACTTCTCATGTCATTGGCTAACGTTGGTCACATGGGAGTTATCTAGAAAAGGAGAGACTCCATTTTATGTGAAGCAGTATGACTGTGTTTTAGAATCCACTGTGAACACTGCTAAGTTCATTAGAGCGTTGTAGTGCTTCTTCTCTGCTTGAAAGAAAAAGAACAAAAGCTGCAGGGGAAGCTAAAAGGGAAAATCTCTCATAGGAACTACAAGGCATGGCCTACTTGAAGATACAGAAGGCTGAGTGCCGAGCTCTGGAAAGAGAGGAAAATACAGTTGTTTGGAAGTTAGAAGAAGAGACTATAAGCCCATGTTTGGATAATCTTATGACTGTAAACATTATGTTTTAACTCATCTATAACTATACATTTCTGCAAGTAAAGCTTTTGAGTAGTAAAGTCTGCACATTGGTTTAATTTCAAAGGAAGGGTGTCAGTCATATAAATGATCTGAGCTTCTTGACTGTGATTTTTCTACTCTTCAACATGCCCCACCTGCAATATGGGGACAGCCTGACAATGTCATTGCCTGGATTGCTGAGAAATCAGGAAACACCGGGTGCCTCTAGAAAAACATTAAATAAATATTTGGGAACACAGCAATCTGACTTATACAGAGTCAAACCATTGATCCATATAGCTCAGTATTGGCTACGCTGTGTGGCTGTGGCTCTCCAGGGTTTTGGACAGGGGACATTTCCAGCCTTCCTGGAGACACCAGGAATTGAACCTGAGACCTTCAGTGTGCAAAGCAGATGTTCCACTACTGAGTTACAGACCTTCCCGTCCACTACTCACACAGTGTAGGGGTGGGTAGAGCAGGGTTCTGTTCAGTCACTGTCATTTTCACATATGTTCATTCATAAGTCCCTTGAGTCCTGCTACTCTGCTAATCAGTGTTTGTTTTTCTTTGTTTCAGAATCCACAGGAGAAAAAATATTGAAGCACATTTTTTATGTAAAAGTGCCTGTCTGCCAGTGGAATCCATTTCTTCTTCAACCCCCTTTCAACTGCATGCCCCATGCCATCCAAATCAGCTCCCAAGGGCCCTCTGCAGCAAATTTTGGGGGCACAGGGGGGAGGAGAGGAGAAGAAAGTCCTTTGCATGAGTTGAAGTCTGTTGGATATCATCCCTTAATCTCAAACCAGATGTAGTTTCCTTCCTACCTGAATGTCTGTCTCATCCTATAGACACCTGCCCAGAATCTGAGATCAAAAGACCCTGATGTTGGGAAAGATTGAGAGCACAAGGAGAAGGGGACAAAAGAGGACAAGATGGTTGGACAGTGTTCTCAAAGCTACCAGCATGAGTTTGACCAAACTGTGGGAGGCAATGGAAGACAGGAGTGCCTGGCGTGCTCTGGTCCATGGGGTCACAAAGAATCGGACACGACTAAATGACTAAACAACAACACAGAGGCTCTTTGCCAAGTTTCTCAAACAAATGAGGTGAATCAGCTATTTGATGGGGTGAAAGCCTTTTCAGCAATTATACATCAGTTGTGAACTTTCTCCCCAGAGAGGTCCATCTGGTCTCCACACTGTAGTCTTTTCAGTATTAGGTGCAGAAGTTTTTATTTTCTTGTGCTTTTTAATTTTTGTACTTTCAAGTTCTGGGCACTGTTTTTTCTTCCCCATTTATGTTTTCATTTTGAAGCTGTTTTACCTTTTGAAGTGTTTCAGGTCTCCATTCTATTTATCACATTTCGTGTTTCATACACTTCTGTTTCTAAACAACCCAGTGGATTTTTCCAGTGGTATGGAAAGAAGTAAAATTATGCCGAAAAGGTTCTAATTTGCAAACGTTGGCTGGTTATTTGCTACCCTTCTCTTGCAATGTACTTTGGCATTCTTTCTCTCCCCATTCCCTTTTCAATCAAGCTATCACATTTCTAAATATAACAAAATATTGACTGTAGAAATATAGTGGGATCCGACAGCCAACAGTGAGCATCTGTCGTGAGACATACGGTAAGTAGGGTGTTACATCACCTATGGTGTCAGCATCACTTCTGAATGTGTTGTTTGTGCTGTTACTGAAGTCCATAGTTCCTTGGCTTGCAATATGAGTGTCAGTAACTTATAATGCATACTTCCAGTGTGAAGCAAGCATGGGCATGACAATCCCCTGTCTCCCCAATTCTTCTCCAACTTAGACTCCAGTTTAAACTAAGTTCCCTACCTTGAGGACTGCCTCTTCCTATGTCTACTGATCTTGCCCCTAAGATACTTTTGCATCCCTTCCACCACCAGTTCACTTGCTCTATCTCTTCTGTCCATCTCCCCTTACTTGTCTGCCATGGCATTGAGACTCTGACCTTTGACACCATACATATATAGGACCCACCTTATTCTTCTGATTGGAAATTATTTCCAGTGATCATATTGTTACATTTTTACATTGTTGTAATCTGCCCTGGGACCATATTGCAAGGGTGGAAGAAGGTAGCTGGGGGCTTTGGTGCAGTTCTCAAAACACAGCTCCCATTCCCCAAAAGAAGAATACATGAAATAAGGTGCCAGAAAATCCAACTTGGCGTTTCTTAAAGGCTAACAAATTTATTATTACAAAAGTTTTAATGGGCTACAAGAAAAGCAGAAGACTCTGAGCATGTGCCATTTTCTATTTTAACTCACTTTCTCATCGTTTTTGTTCACTTTTGACCACTAACTCTCAGCCACTAACTCTCAACCTGCCCCATCAGTTATGACTGTTGTGATTATATAGGAGGAGACATAAAATGGATGCTTATATCAGAGGCATCAAATGCCAGTTCCTTAAACCAGAGTGATGTATCCTAGTACAATAAAGGTCCATATTTTTTCCAGATACTCCCCGCTTGCAAATTGCACCCAAGTTTTGTTTAATTTTAAGAACAGCAGTGCCAGATCAAGATGTCCACAGACGGCCTCTTTCCTAAGTGTTGCCCCTTGCCTTCTTCTCTAGACCTGATGTGTACAGCAGCTACGAACCAAAGGACAATATGACTGGAGTCTATTGCTATTTCTCCTTCTGTTGCTGCTCCTAAGATTAGAATAAAGGCCCATCTAGTCCAGCAACCTGTTCCCATAGTCGTTGGTCAGATGCCTATAGAAGCCCAAACACAGGACCTAAGAGCAAGAGTGCTCTCTTCACCTGTGATCCCCAGCAGCTGTTATTCAGAGGCATATTCTGGTGACAGAGAACGAACATAGCCATCCTGGTTATCAGTCCTTGATAGCCTTGATAGCCTCCATGAATTTACCCAATCCTCTTTTAAGGCCACCCAAGTTGGCAACCATCACTGCATCTTATGGGAACAATGTGCTAAGGCCCGATTGAGAGCTCTGCAGAACTTAAAATGCCTGCTTATTATTTTGTGACAGTATCCTTGGCCTAGTGCTGTCGATTTTGGATATTTTCTTTTGGGTCAACATGGCTGCTTGTGCATTTGGGGCAAAATATAGCCCATGCATATTAAGACATACATTGATCAATCCGATGTGAGTGACATCCAGAAAGGGCAGAGCTTTCAAGGCTAGTTAGCCATCATGCTTGATAAGCCTTATATCTTACAGTTCTAACATTAGCCTTCAACTGTAATTTCCACTTGCATCCCTAGACTGTCTTCACATTCATTAAGCATCCTAGCTGTAGGTTAACAAATGGCAATATAACAGCAACTATCTATTCAAGCTATCAGCAATCTGGTGTTTTCCTTTGTTTTAATAATGCAACTAGAACATACAGAGGGACGTGGGTGGCGCTGTGGGTCAAACCACAGAGCCTAGGACTTGCCGATCAGAAGGTCGGCGTTTCGAATCCCCACGACGGGGTGAGCTCCTGTTGTTCAGTCCCAGCTCCTGCCAACGTAGCAGTTCGAAAGCATGTCAAAGTGCAAATAGATAAATAGGTACCACTCTGGCGGGAAGGTAAACGGTGTTTCCGTGAACTGCTCTGGTTCGCCAGAAGTGGCTTAGTCATGCTGGCCACATGACCCGGAAGCTGTACACCAGCTCCCTCGGCCAATAAAGCAAGATGAGCGCCGCAACCCCAGAGTCGGTCACGACTGGACGTAATGTTCAGGGGTCCCTTTACCTTTACCTAGAACATACAACTGACCATCAATTAAGTCTAAATTCTCTTGTAACAATGCAAGGTTTCCAGTGTTTAGGATTCTGGATAGTATGGGGGTGAGGAAATAATTGCAAAAGAAGTTTTGTGCTGTGCAGCGAGATAATCTGATTTTTTTTCATCTTAGAGGATTTTTGTCACTTGCTTTATATCTTCCAGATTTCTCCTTTTGTGGGAAACTAAAGGGCAATGCATTATTTACAGCTTAGCTTTCCTATCCAATTACTTTTCTTTACTATCTCATTTTATGTAAATGTTTCTTTTTATATGGTGATGCCGAATGGTTTTAAGGCATTGAAGGCAGTGCAGACACAGTTCCATATAAAGAACTCTAAAGAAAGAAATCGAAAGCCCCAGTTATCTATTTGTCATACAGCAGTACAGGTTTATTAGCAGTGATGGCAACACAGCGATCTGGCTCTCCTAGGGGGGCTTTAATGTATATTTTATTTCATGCAAAAACCACAGAGCTTGCCAAATCAGCTGCAAAAATACAATGGCCTAGGTTTTTTTAATTTTATTCGGCCAGGGGTGGTGGCGGTGGAAGAAGTTGAGCAAAATCAGGTTGTTTCAATATACATGACTTTGGCAAAGCAATTTCTCACGTGTTACCTTACATTGAAGAAAGATACACTTTTACAAACCAGGTCACCGTTTCTGGAATCCATACAGAGTGTTCCTACGTATGTCTTTGTACGGTGGTTCCTTGGGTTACAGACGCTTCAGGTTACAGACTCTGCTAACCCAGAAATAGTACCTCGGGTTAAGAACTTTGCTTCAGGATGAGAACAGAAATTCCACAGCAGTGGCATGGCAGCAGCGGGAGTCCCCATTGGCTAAAGTGGTACCTCAGGTTAAGAACAGTTTCAGGTTGAGAAGGGACCTCCAGAACGAATTAAGTTCTTAACCCAAGGTACCACTGTATTCTGTATTGTTGATATCCTATCTTTGTATTTATTACATGTATAGTGTGAGAGAAATTTCCCTTGGGGTTCAGGTATGGATGCTCACACCAAATTCACAATAGATCAGGCCTTTATTCAGGAATGTGTTTCAGGACAGAGTCCAAAGAGTCTGTGGGAGCTGTAGAAAAAAACATATGTCATCTGACCTGTTCGTCCTCTGACCAACCACCTTCTGCCACCCCATAAGTTCACCATCTCTTTATCCTACCACTGTCCTTGAAATACATCTTGCACAGCCTATTCTTACTGAACCTATCAGAACACTCCTTGTGCCTTATATGGAGGGTTTCCCCCCCTCAGTTTAATAGTCATCATTAGGTTCCTCCTTAATTGGTTCTTACCAGTTTTGTGGTAAAGAGACCACACCCTTGTGTATGTGAGACTGGCCTCATTGACGATGGGAAACAGAAAGTCTTCCTCAATAACCGTTATTGAGAAAGGCATCCTAGTCATCTGTTTCATTGCAGGGGCTTGGGCTAGATGACCCTTGGGTCCCTTCCAACTCTAAGATTCTATGATCTTTTAAAATAAATAAACATGGGCAAGAAAGATCCACGGAATTCAACAGGGCTTACTTCAAGTAAGTGGGTTACAGCCCCAGAAGCTGTGGATTTGTTTGGTAGCAATCTCATACAGTGGTACCTTGGGTTAAGAACTTAATTCGTTCTGGAGGTCTGTTCTTAACCTGAAACAGTTCTTAACCTGAAGCACCATTTTAGCTAATGTGGCCCTCCCGCTGCCACAGTGTGATTTTTGTTCTATTCCTGAGGTAAAGTATTCAACCCGAGGTACTATTTCCGGATTAGCAGAGTCTGTAACCTGAAGCTTCTGTAACCTGAGGTACCACTGTATACAGTGGTGCCTCGCAAGACGAAATTAATTCGTTCCGCAAGTCTCTTCGTCTTGCGAGTTTTTCGTCTTGCGATGCACGGTTTCCCATAGGAATGCATTGAAAATCAATTAATGCGTTCCTAGGGAAACCGCCTTCAGACCAGGTCCGGGGACAGTCTGTCCCCCGACCTCTTCTAAAGGCTGGAGGGGGGCGAAAGTCTTTGCTCCCCCCCGCCTGCATTCAAAAGCCCTCCGGGACAGTGGAGAAACGCGCAGGCAGGGGGGAGCAAAGACTTTTGCCCCCCGCTGGCCTTCAGAAGAGGAACTGTGATTAGTGTGCACTAGTTGTGCAAGAAGCATGTAATCCCAGAAAACACACTGCTGTGGATATGAATTAAAAGAAACACCCAAAAGTCTATAGTTGTTCCTCACCCGTTGTTTAAAGCCCCTAATTTATGTCCCCCATCATAAACACACTTACTTGAGAGTAACTCTCTTCCGAAAATAAATGCATGGGATCATGCTGTTAAAATACAATGTAGACATGATGGATTTTAAATGCGTTCTCTTGTGGCTTTGTAATCTGGATATCATAACAGTTGTGTAAATCACAGCTCTAGAAAGGAACAGGAGGAAGCGTTTTCTATTTCCTTCTGAGAAAGACAAGTGTAACTTTGATCACAAGTTTCCTTAAAAAAAAAAAAGAGGTGGTGAAAATTAAAAGTGAAATCCACTTCCAGCAAATAATATACACATCACACCATGCAAACGGAAGGAAGAGAGAGGCAATGTGTTGCTGCAATATTGCTTCTTAAAAATAATGCTGATTGCATAATTTGCCCGAGGCTCATGAAAAGGTACTGGGGTTTAAGAGTGCTGACTTTTGGAATCTGAACACTTTGAAATACGGTGCTTTCCGGGTACCTCCTCTTTGCAGACCTTGCTGGCTGGGGGATGGAAGCTGCCACCAGAATGAATGTGGGCAATCCAATTAATGCAGTCTGTTACTATTATTGCATGTCCTACCTTTCCTCCTAGGGAAGTTCTCTTCAGCAAGAGTGGTGGTAGCAATAATTATTTGCAAGGAAAATATAATGCAGCATAAAATCTCCAGCTGCAAAGCATAAAAACCAACCGGTAAAAACAAAACCTTCTTGGGCAACGCCAACAATATTTTAATCTTGATGCACAAAAAACTGCAAAGAAGGTGCAAGCGAGCTGCTCTGGGAAGGATATTCCAGTAGGACTGAAAATGTCTTGTTTGCAGAGAAGTGCCTCTGAAAAGTTGAACTCTGTGTATGTATATGTGGGAAGAGACGGTGGCTAATTTCTTAGTACAGAAAGTATTGATCTGATGTGTAGAGATCTTTCCTGTTCTGCTTGGTTCAGGAGTGTTCTGGAAGGTTTCTTTCTACGTGAAAGAAACAGGCAGAAGGTTCTTGTTTGGGTTATTCCTTCTGGGAAGCTGAGCACAGCTGGTTTAAACTGGCCCTGTTAGCCTTTCTGTCAAGGTCATGCTGACTATAATAGTAAGGCCAAAAGGAGCCTGGGTTTCACTTCCTTTCTCTTTCCATATCTTTGTTCTGGTGTGGTGTTCTGTTCCGTATGGAGTGTTAAGGTTTAGTCTTATTATAAGTATTGTAAGTTTTATTGTAACTGCTGCAACTGGGTTTTTTTATGGACTGTGCCAATCCTGAATGTATTGGATTTGTGAACATTATGCTCATTTGCCTTCAGTAGCAGTACAGCTCTGCTGGATGAAGTACAATTGCCTCAGGTCTATTTTTTTGGATCTCTGCAGTGTGTTTAAGTTTTTTCCTCCCCCTCAGTGCGACAAGTCATCCACTGAGCTTCCAGTGAGTAGGAATTTGTACTTGCATCTCCCCAGTCTTGGGTTCCATCTGTGCTATACATTTTTTTAAAAATCCTCATGGAAAATTATCAGCATTTCCATGTGACTTTCTCCCAATGTACAAGTTTTGTACATGGTTTTGACCAGTGCTATTTTTCTACAGCATCTTAAAAAGTAGAGACATCACCTTGCCAACAAAGGTCCGCATAGTAAAAGCTATGGTTTTCCCAGTAGTGATGTAAGGAAGTGAGAACTGGACCACAAAGAAGGCTGATCGCCGAAGAATTGATGCTTTTGAATTCTGGTGCTGGAGGAGACTCTTGAGAGTCCCATGGACTGCAAGAAGATCAAACCTATCCATTCTGAAGGAATCAGCCCTGAGTGCTCACTGGAAGGACAGATCGTGAAGCTGAGGCTCAAATACTTTGGCCATCTCATGAGAAGAGAAGACTCCCTGGAAAAGACCCTGATGCTGAGAAAGATGGAGGGCACAAGGAGAAGGGGATGACAGAGGACGAGATGGTTGGACAGTGTTCTCAAAGCTACCAGCATGAGTTTGACCAAACTGTGGGAGGCAGTGGAAGACAGAAGTGCCTGGCGTGCTCTGGTCCATGGGGTCACGAAGAGTCGGACACGACTAAACGACAACAATTTTTCTACAAAAAGAGGTGACAAAGCTCACTATGAAATTCTCCCTTGTTCTCTTAGAATGGCTATGGTGGAGAGAATCAGAACTTACAGGGTTAAGAAGTTCTGAGTGACGTCTCACATTCTGAGGCGTGGTTTAGTATACTGAGGGGAGTGTTTCCTATGTCTCAGTGTTGTTCCGTTTAGCAACGGAGAGAGAAGCAAGATGTGTGCTTTGTCGCCGGGCTGATTTATGTTGTTTTTCTACACGAATAAAGACTTTTGGAAGATAAGGAAGACAGCGTGCGTGCAGTCTGATTTCACACACACACACAGCAACAGTTTCTACGCTGCGTATGTTGCAGGAACCCCCCCACCCCAATCATTCTGTTTGTACAAACTTCACACACACACACACACACACACACACTACATATGCCACATTTCTGATATAAATTCATAGAAAATCAACCATACATTGGATTTGCACTGTTCCATTTTTATTTTACTCCATATGACGAGAACTAGCAAAGGGGGGTGACTTATTCCTGGTCAGCCATAATCCCTCCACCATCTCAGCACATCTCAGCACATTTGCAGGAGCCCTGCCCAGATGATCCCAGACAGAAGACAATCAAAATCACAAAGAACTTGCATATGGGAGTGGATTCAGCATGGACTGAAACAAAGGACAATGATCAGATCTTCCCTCAGGGGGCAGGAAACTGCAAACTCCCCTTTGTCTCCTGGAAGTGACTCATGGGGTGGGGGGGAAAGGAGGAACCAGCCAGGTGACAAGACACTCAGGTTACCACCAACTCCTCCCTCAACCCCTCCTTTCTGTAATGTATGCATGATGTTTCTGGGGGTGGGCTTGATCTAGAGGAGGGGAATTTCAAAAGTTTTTATAAGACCTGGCACACCATTTTTCTGGGTCTTTTCCTCTCTCCTGCAAGTGAGGGGAACACCCTGATGCATCAGTTCAATAAAGGCCAAGCCTACAGGCTGCTGTTTTGCTCCAAGTTATCCTGGTTGGTGTCTTTGTTTTGTCCAAGGGAGCCCTCGGATTTTTCCTGTAACAGTAAACTCTGCTACAAGTAGCTGACCGGAGAGCTGAGGGAGAGTCGCGCAGAAGAAGCGTGTGGACTCCAAAGGCCAAAGGCTACACATTATTCCACAGGTCATGGGTGGTCAGAAAACGCTTTGAAGCTGTTGCCAAGACATGCCGGTGTGTGTGGGAGCCAGCTGCAGAAAGTTTGGAGGTGTGCCTAACGTTTGAAGGCAAGCTGACGACGTTGAAAGCCAGCTTTGAGTCCTGCCTGGAGGGGCAGAGGATCTCGCTGGGTGAATCGGATCTCCGAGAACCGGGAGCTGGAGAGCTACTGTTGTTTACGTGAGTACGCTGGGGCCCCGGGGGAAGATGGCAGATGGCCAGGAGGTGATGGAAGTACCGTTTGAAAAGCTCACTACCCAGTCGTGGAATACCTGGGTCAGAAAAGTGAGAGCGTGGTTTTTAGCCACAGGAATTTGGCCCAGAAAGAGCCAGCTGCTGGAAATGCAGAACTGGTGGACAGAGAGCAGAGTGAGAAAGCTGCGAAAGCTGAGATCTGCATGTTGAAAGCCAGCGTACACCCGACGCTTCAGCCTCATTTGGAGGGTATTGAGTCATCCTGTGAAGCCTGGAAGGTGCTGAGGAGTTTATGTGAAAGCTCAGCAGGAGGCCAGGATGCCAAGAGCTCAGCCAAAAGCTCTGAAGAATTTACAGCCTCACGGAGCACTGTTGGCAGTGTCGGGGGGGGGGGGGCAGAGAAGCCCAAAAGCCAGTTTGGAAAGTTTTCCACTGTGTGTGACGAGGAGGAGCGCCATTTCAGAGGGGGCAGGGCTGGCAAAGAGAGCCCGGGGGCCAGGCCAGCTGGAAGCTCACCCCAGTGTTTTTCCACTCGTCGCTGTTTTGTTTGCAAGTCAGCTAACCATCTGCGTCGTTCCTGCCCACAGAGAGCAAGGGAGTCTGGGCAGGAAGTTTCCAAGGTCGCATCCCATGGGAATCAGCCAGGTTTCCATGGCAACCAGTCCACGAATGGAGGCAAGCATGGGAAAGCGCAGGGAGGACGTGACGAAGAGTGTGAGAATGACTTCTGCAAAGGCCCCAAGGACGGGGGCAGCGAGAAGTTTGTTGCTATGGCAGCTTTGGAGAACAGCTGCAGTGAGGACAGAATGATGCACTGGATAATTGACAGTGCAGCCAGCAGGCACATGATTAGAGCAACACCTGGAGCCGAGATGTGGAACTGCAAACCTGTTTCAGTTGGGAAAACAGTTTGTTTTGCAAATGGGTTACAAGAGCCATTGTGTAAAGTTGGAAATGTTTATGTTTCTGTTTTGCAGGCGCAGCTGGAAGTCTACGTGGCGCCGGGGATAAAACATTGTCTTTATCTGTACCTTGTCTCTTACAGGAGGGGTATAAGGTTTGCTTTGAAAAGAATGTCTGTACAATTTCCAGAGGGGGGAAGCAACTAGTAAGTGTTGAGAAAAATCAGAACAACCTCTTTGTTCTGGAAACACCTCTGGAGGGAGAGGGGGACGCTAAGAAAGCACAGGCGAAGTGTGCAACCGTTTCCACACATGTTTCATGTGCTTGCATGTGGCACAAGAAAATGTCACATAGTTCTTTGGAAGAGATCCAAATGTTGCCAGAGTGCACTAAAGGGTGCAAAATAAGAGAATGTGGTAAACCCTTAAATTGCAGGGCTTGCAGGAAAGCCAAAGTCAAGGGATACAGCTATCCCAGGGTGGAGAGGGTAACCACAAAGCCTTTTGAGCTTGTGCACGCAGACCTTTTTGGTCCCATGCCAAAGCCAAGTCTGGGTGGGGCTAGGTTTATGCTGACGCTGTCAGATGATTTTACCCAGAACGCATGGGTATTCGCACTGAAAACGAAGGAAGAGGCAACACAACTGATCAAAGACTGGGTTGCAGAGGTGGAACTACGGTTCTCCACCAAGGTGAAGGGGTTCCAGAGTGACCGAGGTTCAGAGGTCACTGGGTCTGCTCTAAAGAGTTTTTTTCGCCAGAAAGGGATACGTCACAAGGTGACTTCTCCTCAGGTGAAGGGCGTGGCAGAGCTTAGGAGTAGAGCTCTGGTTCAAGCATCAGAGATTCAACTGTGTGACTCTGGTTTGCCTCAAAGCTTTTGGGGAGAGTCGACGAAAGCTGCGAATTTCACGATGAACAGGTCCTACAATTCAGTGGTAGGTGAAACCCCGTATTTTGCACTCCATGGAGAGAACCCGCAGGTGCATTTCCTTCGTATATTTGGGTCACCGGCCTTGGTGCCGGTACCAAAGTTTCAGCAGAAGGAGGGTGGCCCAAGGTACCAGAAAATGATCTTCTGTGAGTATGAACCTGCGGCAAAGGGGTGGAGGTTTGCATATCCAGAAGGTGATCAGACCAAGCTTCTGATCAGTAAACATGCTGAGTTCTGTGAGCAGGGTGGTTGGTCAAAGATTCATGCAAGGCATGACGTTCTCTCAGAATGTCTGTCTGATTCTGAGGAGGAAGGAGAGCCAGAGGCTGAGCCTGTTGATGAGGACCAGGTCGATGACCAGGGTCAAGAACAGGGTTGGGCTTCTCCACAGGTTGTTAAAAGAGAGTCCAAGAGTGAGCCTTCATCTCCTGTTAGCATAACTCAGAAGGCTCAAAGACGCAGTAAGTCAGAGGGGGAGTCTTCTGATGGAGAGGACACACTTGCTGGCCCCAGTGGGTCAGAAGGAGCACCTGAGTTTGTGCTCAGACAGTCCACTCGCACAACGAAGGGAGTCCCACCTGAAAGGTTTCGAGTCTCCAACGCATGGATTGGTTTCGCACAGTGCGAATCTGGGAATGTTGAGGAGGTTCAACAGTTGCCTGACAAAGATGCCAGGAAGGGGCGAAAGGCAATGGGGAAGGCGTTGAACTCTCAGAGGTCTGTAAATGTGGGTCCACAACTCCTCCCAGAATGCGAGCCGAGAGGGGGTGTGGAGAGAATCAGAACTTACAGGGTTAAGAAGTTCTGAGTGACGTCTCACATTCTGAGGCGTGGTTTAATATACTGAGGGGAGTGTTTCCTATGTCTCAGTGTTGTTCCGTTTAGCAACGGAGAGAGAAGCAAGATGTGTGCTTTGTCGCCGGGCTGATTTATGTTGTTTTTCTACACGAATAAAGACTTTTGGAAGATAAGGAAGACAGCGTGCGTGCAGTCTGATTTCACACACACACACAGCAACAGTTTCTACGCTGCGTAAACTCTGCTACAAGTAGCTGACCGGAGAGCTGAGGGAGAGTCGCGCAGAAGAAGCGTGTGGACTCCAAAGGCCAAAGGCCAAAGGCTACACATTATTCCACACCTGAGAGGTGCCAGAGCCGAGCTCTGGTGAACTCTAGCTGAAATAAAGCCCTGGTTTTGACTAATATACTCATTTTTTGCAAGCAACTTTTCCAATATGTTTTTTTGTATGTTCTTTTCACCAGTTTCTGCTGATACACACATTTTTTTTACACACCGTTTGGCTGCAAGACCGCCTTGCAAAATTTGGAGAAGAGGGAATTTTGAAGGACAGCTGTGTTTGCGTTATTGGCTCAAAAGGTGTGAAATCAGGTTGTGTCTCATCAAAACACAAACTAAATTGAATTTCCCTCCCCATATCTAAGCAATTCGGGAGTTGTACCTCGGCTCCCGAATGCCTTGGGTGTCAAACGTTCTGGCTCCCAAACGATCAAAAACCGGAAGTGAGTTTCCAGTTTTCAAACGTTCTTTTGGAAGCTGAACGTCCGACAGAGCTTCTGCAGCCAATCAGAAGCCGCGCTTTGGAAGTCGAATGTATCGGAAGTTGAATGGACTTCTGGAATGGATTTTGTTCGACTTCTGAGGTACGACTGTACCTTGAATGCCTGCTCAGACTATACAGATCATTTTCAAAGAGTGGGACACCATAAACCTCCACTCTTCTCTCCGATAAAGCTATCTCTGGACCTTGCTTTATTTCACAGAGTAGACAGAAACAATACATGAACAATTTCTTTCAACCCAACACAAAGACTGAAAGAAGCCTTGGCACTTTCTCGGATATCTGCCCAATGAGCACCTCTTCTGTGGGACGCATTTCTCTTCCACCTCTCTGCTTTTCATAATGCTTGGCCGTTGAGCCTTGGGATATTTTCCTAGGCTTTTAAGCTATGATTTAAAAGTAGAGAAGATAAGAGCTTTGGAACCTATTTGATGTTTTATGTTTATTCAGTGAAGTTACTGCCAGTTGCCTTTAATCATATTTGCCTTGTCTAATGTGTTTATCGGTTGATGGGTACAGAAACCGTAAAGAATGAGAGAACCTCTCCTGCCCTCAAACTCCCCTCCCCCCTCGCATATCCTCTCCTCTTTGCATTTTTCTCCTCTTTAGGAAGACAGAAAGATCTTTTGTTCCTTTTGCATTTGAGATTCCATGTGCGTTATCTATTGTTGTAGCATTTATTTATTTCAAGCAAGTTGCCAAAAAAAAAAAGGCCAAGTCAGATGCATGCAGAAGGGTGGTAAATAAATTTAATATAACAAAATAAATAAATCACATAGGCTTCCAGTCAGGAAATAGATCCCAAAACACGTGTGCGGGGGGGGGGGGCAGCCGCGATGGCACCCCACCGGGATCACGCTATGGGGACGATGCGCTCCCCCCTCACTACTCTTCCTCTGCCAGTGGTCGGAAGCTGCTGCCACCGGGATTTCAACCTTAGACAGCTGCTTTGGTCCACCTGATGGGTGGGTCTGCATGTTATGGTCTGTCAGCCCGGCCAGGTCATTCACAGGTTAGAGAGAGAGAGAGGAACTGGGCTAGCATGCAGTTAGTTTCTTTATTAAGGAAAGCAAAACAATATAGAGAGATTTATATAGGGTAAAAGGTAAAGGGACCCCGACTGTTAAGTTCAGTTGTGGATGACTCTGGGGTTGAGACCTGGCTTGAGAGCAGTACATGTGAAAAGGATCTAGGAGTCTTGGTTGACCACAAACTTGACATGAGCCAACAGTGTGACGCGGCAGCTAAAAAAAGCCAATGCAATTCTGGGCTGCATCAATAGGTGTATAGCATCTAGATCAAGGGAAGTAATAGTGCCACTGTATTCTGCTCTGGTCAGACCCCACCTGGAGTACTGTGTCCAGTTCTGGGCACCACAGTTCAAGAAGGACACTGACAAACTGGAACGTGTCCACAGGAGGGCAACCAAAATGGTCAAAGGCCTGGAAACGATGCTTTATGAGGAACGGCTAAGGGAGCTGGGCATGTTTAGCCTGGAGAAGAGGTGGTTAAGGGGTGATATGATAGCCATGTTCAAATATATAAAAGGATGTCATATAGAGGAGGGAGAAAGGTTGTTTTCTGCTGCTCCAGAGACACGGAGCAATGGATCCAAACTGCAGGAAAGAAGATTCCACCTAAACATTAGGAAGAACTTCCTGACAGTAAGAGCTGTTCGACAGTGGAATTTGCTGCCAAGGAGTGTGGTGGAGTCTCCTTCTTTGGAGGTCTTTAAGCAGAGGCTTGACAACCATATGTCAGGAGTGCTCTGATGGTGTTTCCTGCTTGGCAGGGGGTTGGACTCGATGGCCCTTCTGGTCTCTTCCAACTCTATGATTCTATGATTCTATGATTCTTTGGGGTTGCAGTGTTCATCTCGCTTTATTGGCCGAGGGAGCCGGCGTACAGCTTCTGGGTCATGTGGCCAGCATGACTAAGCCGCTTCTGGTGAACTTTGATGTGCTTTTGAACTGCTAGGTTGGCAGGAGCAGGGACCGAGCAATGGGAGCTCACCCTGTCGCAGGGATTCAAACTGCTGACCTTCTGATCGGCAAGCCCTAGGCTCTGTGGTTTAGACCACAGCGCCACCCTCGTCCCTTTATAAAGGGTAAACCTGTCTAAACAAAGATGTTGTTCGAACTGGCCTGTCACCCCCCTCCTTCTGCATCAAGTCTCTCCCTCTGTGACTGTTAGCTCCAAGAGACTCCCTCCTGTGTCTGCTCGGCTCACAGGCTGTCAGTAGAGAAGGTGTCAGAGGGGCTCTGAGGGAGAATTGCAGGGTCTTTCTCAGGGGTCAGCAAACTTTTTCAGCAGAGGGGCCGGTCCACTATCCCTCAGACCTTGTGGGGGGCCGGACTATATTTTGAAAAAAATAATGAACAAATTCCTATGCCCCACAAATAACCCAGAGATGCATTTTAAATAAAAGGACACATTCTACTCATGTAAAAACACACTGATTCCTGGAGCATCCGCGGGCCGGATTGAGAAGGCGATTGGGATGGATTTGGCCCCCAGGCCTTAGTTTGCCTACCCATGGTCTATCTCCTCTCTATCATCACTGTCCGTACCTACATCCAAACCGGGAACCAAATCACCCTGCCCTGTGCTGGGGCACCTGCCTGCTTCCATCTCTTTGCTACCCCTCAGTCTCCCTGCTCCTCGCACTTCCCAGTTCGTCCCCTCTTCTGAAGTGTGGCAGGTGTCCAACCACCAATCTCCAGGTTCGAAATCCTCTTCCTCTTCCCTGTGGGGGCTCTTGGTTGGGCAAATTCCACCACTCTTCCTCATCCAACCAGCCGCTGACATAGTGATGCCAGAGACTTTACTAGATAAGTATCCTGTTCTTGCAGTGGTCAACCAGATGAAACCCTCAAACAAAATCTGAGCACAACAATGCGATTCACAGCAAATGGTATTCAGATACACGTTTTCTCCAACACTGGAATCAGAACATAGTTATTGTAGCTAGTAGCCACCAATAACCTTAAAGGTAAAGGTACCCCTGCCCATACGGGCCAGTCATGTCCGACTCTAGGGTTGGGCGCCCATCTCACTCTAGAGGCCAGGAGCCAGCGCTGTCCGAAGACACTTCCGGGTCACGTGGCCAGCGTGACGAAGCTGCTCTCGCGAGCCAGCACCAGCGCAGCACACGGAAACGCCGTTTACCTTCCCGCTATAAAGCGGTACCTATTTATCTACTTGCACTTAAGGGTGCTTTCGAACTGCTAGGTGGGCAGGAGCAGGGACCGAACAACGGGAGCTCACCCCGCTGTGGGGATTCGAACTGCCGACCATACGATCAGCAAGTCCTAGGCGCTGAGGTTTTACCCACAGCGCCACCCGCGTCCCTTACCAATAACCTTACCCTCCATAAATTTAATTCTCTTTTAATGCCACCCAAGTTGGTGCCCATTACTACATATTGTGGGAGTGAATGCCGTTAAATATACACCATGTGAAGTAATTCTTTAGTCTGCCCTGAATCTTCCAATATTCAGCTTCGGTGGATGACCCTGAATTCCAGTATTATGTGAGAGGGAGGAAAAAAGGTAAGAGGTGTGATCTCATCTAATGGAAGATTTATACCCAGGGAGCTACCACTGAGCTCCTATTTTCTCTGCACATAAATTTAGGCAAGTACATACAGAACCTACCCTGCGAGATGTAATTGGGGTAAGTGAGGGGAACCCCAAGCTGTTCTATCTTGCTACTGTGCCAAGGCGTCATTTGGTCTGCTCACTGAACAGCTCATTAGCAAACAATTAAAATAATAATATCATACGCAGTGGAAACAGCAATTTTGCACTTGTGGAAATTATGCTACAATCTGGGGAGACGGCATGGAGAATGCCCAGCAACCATTTTACTTCGCAGGGAAGGAGCAAGGAACATTGTTTATAGTCTTGCAGTCTGCCAACAAATCTTCAAGCATCTTCCATTATAGCTGAATTATGTCAGAACAGTAGACCAACTTGCCTTGGGAACCATTTCCCATTGATCTACTTATTATCTTGATCGGGGGCAACTTCCAGTGGTGGACAGAGCGAATTGGGGGAGAGAGAGAGCAAAACCCCCAAAGTGGGCAGTACAATAGTCTCTCTCTTTTTCTGCCACCTCACTTTCTCTCTCTGGCCACTTTCATACCATACATGTAAAGCGCTATGATACCACTTAAAACAGGCATGCTTCCCACAAAGAATTATGGGAGCTGTGGTTCATTAAGGCTGCTGAGAGTTGTTAAGGTAAAGGTAAAGGGACCCCTGACCATTAGGTCCAGTCGTGGCCGACTCTGGGGTTGTGGCGCTCATCTCGCTTTATTGGCCGAGGGAGCTGGTGTACAGCTTCCGGGTCATGTGGCCAGCATGACTAAGCCACTTCTGGTGAACCAGAGCAGCGCACGGAAACGCTGTTTACCTTCCCGCCAGAGTGGTACCTATTTATCTACTTGCACTTTGACGTGCTTTCAAACTGCTAGGTTGGCAGGAGCAGGGACCGAGCAACGAACTGCTGGCAAACAGTAGACAACAGTGAGCTAGGTGGACCAATGGTCTGATTCCATTTAAAGCAGTGTTTCCCAAGCCTCAATTCCCTGTCCAAAGCAACAATTCTCAGTGTGGTTTAACAACTAATCTCTCTTCATAGGGAACTCTGGGAGTTGTAGCTCTGAGAGGTGAATAGGAACACAGGGAGGTGTGTTTCTCAAAATTTGGTCTCCAGCTGTTTTTGGACTACAATTCCCATCATCTCTGGCTAGCAGGACCAGTGGTCAGGGATAATGGGAATTGTAGTCCAAAAACAGCTGGAGACCCAAGCTTGGGAAACACTGCTTTAAATGGAATCAGACCATTGGTCCACCTAGCTCACTGTCATCTACCATTTGTCAGCAGTTTGCCAGCTGTTCTTCAGATGTGGGACATTCTTGGTTCTAACTGGGATTGTTGGGGACTGAACCTTCTGCATGCAAATCAGAAGCTCTGTCACTGAGATACAGTCTTCTTTCATGGAAGATGGCAGGAAGAAAGGCTGCCCTCAGCCAGAATTATCCCCATGTCTATGGAAATGGATTGGAGAATGTCCATTAATAGGTTGTGCTATATTTTCATGCCAATATATCAAAGCATGCCTTCCGTTTCACCGGTTTCGAGGGAGGGAAGGTAGGGTTTAACAGAGACTTTCTGAAATGCCATCTTGCTAAGTGCTAGACTTGATCGGAAAATGATATAATTTGATTTAATTCAAATGTTAATTGCTCAATAATATTGAAGAAAAATCACCTCAAGTACTTAAGCTTATTAACTATGAAAAAGTAATAAAGAAGTCTGCTTATTAAGAGATTTAATTGAACACATAGCTTGGCGCCAGCGCCAACGCTCCCGTCTTAGAGCACATCAGCCCTCTGAGAAAATACTGGTGAGCATACTTTGTTCATTTGCTGCATGATTTAAGTGTCGTAGCCTCAATGAGACGTAATATGGCAAAACACTTATGGCTGTGATTAAATATTTTGCTGTATGCAACCTCTTTTCAGCACACATGCAAATATCTCAGGGGTGGGGAATCTCAGACTGAATGGGGTGGATGTGGCCCTTGAAGTCTGCCCATATGGCCCTCAGGATTCTCCCCACACCTTCTCCCCAGCCACACCTCTTACTAGCCCTGCTGTACACTCTCCTTGAGAGTTTGTGCCTGCCTGGAATATGTCCTTAGACCCTGATAATGCATTTTGCTTGCCTGGAAGGGAGGATAAAGAAGGGTTGTGTGTTGTCCAAAGATCAAATGGTTATGTGCTGCGTGACGAAAAAAGCTGGTTTTTCTGAACAGGTTGGATCAGGCACCCCCAAACTTGGCCTTCCAGATGTTTTGGGACTACAACTCCCATCACCCCTAGCTAACAGGACCAGTGGTCAGGGGTGATGGGAATTGTAGTCCCAAAACATCTGGAGGGCCGAGTGTGGGGATGCCTGGGTTGGATTAACAAGTGTTTCCCCCCTTTATTTCCCTGCCAGCAAATGGTTGATGAACAGCAGCCTCTGATTGGCTGCCTCCCTTCCATGAGGGAGAGTTTAAAAGGAGAAGATTTGAGGAGAGACAGTTAAGGGGTTAAAGGGGTTAAGGGGGTTGGTTTTGGAGGGTTGGAATTGAGGTTGGAGAGGTTAGGGGATAGGTAGGGAGACAGATTAGCAGACAGGTTGAGGGATAAAGAGTGAATGGGAGAAACAGTTGGCTCTGGAAAAACTATTTCCACTCCGAGCGTATTGTGAAGGATACAGTGTGGTGTGCTGTAGGAGGAACAGACTGGGATTTTACTGGAAGGCAGAGGTTAAACCAGGAGAAGTAGGAGCTGGAAAGGAACAGCCTATTTGGGACTCAAACCTAGTCTGGAGGGGAGAGATTCTTCTAAGGAAAAGAAGAAACTCACAAACCCAGTGAAGGGAGGGGTGCAGAGAGCCCTTCGGTCTATTACTTAAAGTACGTCAGGAGCAGGAGTGTTAAAGGGGGTGGATACCTGAAAGAAAGTATCACTGTATAAAGGCAGCCTTTCTCAATCTGTGGGTCCCCAGATGTTGTTGAACTACAACTCCCATCACCCCTAGCTATCAAGGCCAGAGCTCAGGGATGATGGGAGTTGTAGTCCAACAACATCTGGGGACCCACAGGTTGAGAACCACTGGATAAAGGAACCAAACCTATAACGCAAAGAAACAACTGAGGGCGAATTAAAGTGAAACCACACTGTATTCTTGAAGTAACCTAAGTTTAATCCATTTGTGTTATATACTATCTTGCCTTATTGTTTATTTAAAGAAAACCTGTCTGAGACACCAACTTACTAGCAGGATACTCTGGGATAGAATTTAAAGAGGAAAGGGGGAAAAAAACCTTCGGGTAAAGGGTTGTTCAGAAAGGTGGGGGCAATTTATCGGAGTGAGAGCGGGCCCAACGGCATGAGAGGAAAAGTGCCGATGCGCCCGTCACCTGTTGCTCCGCCCACTTTAGCTTCTGGCCCCTCCCACTACCACCATGTGGATGATGCAAGGTTGCCCAGAAGGTAATGTGAACCTCATGTTGAAAAAACGTTCACTCACCCTTCAGACTGCTTTCTAGCCATCACCTCTCTGCAAATCCCACCAGCAATGATCAGCTGCTGCTATGCTGCAGTATTCCAGACAAGGACTGGTAGTGATGTCCCTTTGCTACATAAACACCCTATTACAAATAAATAGCCTGCAGGGGCCATTGGGTCCAAAATGAATCCAGTTTTGCATCTTCCCAAGTGGGTGAGGTCATTGCAGAAATGCAGAAATCTTTCCTGTTCGCACAGTTAGATAACAGCATTGCAAGACATCTGAACGTCTGAGATGGAACCAGGGACTATAATGAACTGGCAGCAAAACAGTGGGGCATTGTATGAAACAATGAAAAGTTGTAAGATTTAGCAGTAGCCCTTGAGTTTCCTAAGAAAGGAGACAAAGAGGAAATGCAAATATTGGCTCTCATTTCATCCCCTTGTACTCGGTTTGGGCTTTCCATACCAGAAAAGCATCTTTTGAGCAGAATGCATAGGACAAGCCCATTGAAAAATTCAAGCATCGCGGGGAAGTCAGAATTCCACAGAGAATTGCAGAACACAACAGAGTGGCGGAAGCTTCCCTTGAAACGCCACTTTCATCCAGGAGCCTTTCATCTTCCAATTCCGAGAGCAGTCTTGGCATCTCATCTGCCACACTGCTAATGCCCACTGCCATGTTTCAAACTCCAGGCTCTGGGAGTGTGTTTTTTAGTATGCGGTCCCGATGTGCACTTCTGCCACCGGCGTGTGATACCAAATTGGAAAAATAGAATGTGTTCTGAATGGAGGAGAGGCCTTCATCTTTCCTTCTTTAAAAAATAAAGTAAAATCCCTCTTAGATAATAAACCCCCTGGTGATATATCGGAATGACACAAAACCCGGATGCCAGATTAGCTGTGACAACCATTTCGACTTGAAAGGGCGAGCCGTGAGTTCACAAGGCTTCCTGAAGCAATCTTCATGAGCCCTCAATAGAAGCAATGTTATTTTCTTTCTCACTCATGCAGTTCCTATCTGTGGATGTGTTTCCCCCCCTTCCTTTTTGCCCATTGTTTAGTCATGATTTATTATTTTAAGGAATTTTACCTGGCTTTCCCATAGAGCTGATGGTTGAAGTGTCAGTCTAAAATTAGAGATATCTGTGCTCAAAGCTCCACTCAGTCATGAAGCTCTCCGAATAATTTGGGCAGTAAGTTTTGCTCAACACAACCTCACTTACTGGGTTGCTGTGAGGATTAGGGTGGGCAAATGTGTCAGTTTGGTTTATCACCATTTGTCATCTCCTCCCCCTCAAATCTTTAAGTTCAGCGCTCCACATTTCCACACAAGTTTATGAATTTTCAGAAAGTTCTCATGCAAATAGATCATTTCAGTGTGCGAATTTCACCTATCTACAATTTTTGTCCTTTGCCCCCTTTGTCTTAAAGGGGTTACATAAATGGGTGTCACTGGCCATACACTGTAAGGTTGTCACTGAACTACCCTGCATTCAGGGATATGGGCTCAGCTGCCTGCCTACACTTACGTCACGCAGAGCACCCCCATATCCCATTTACCCTGATGTGGCCCAGTTCCCCAGCTGGGGGGCTGGGAGGGATACAGGCCCAAGGCCTAAGCCAATGTCTTCCTACATTTGGAAGTTTAATAAAGTTGTGGCCTCATTTTAATTCCATAACATTGTCAGAGTCTATTTCTTTTCCCACGTTCCCTGGGGGCTGGGGCTGTCACGCCTGGTCATGCAATCACAATTACAGGAATAGGTGGGTCTTTGAAATATTTTACACACACACACACATACCAAGGTGAAGAGGGTCTCTTTAGCATATCTTGACACCTGTGAGGACCCCTCCAGGGAAGAAGGTTGTCTTGCAGATATGTGGGGTCTAAGCTGTTTAGGGCTTTGAACACCAGCAACTTAAATTGTACCCAGAAATGAACTGGCAGCTGTTTTAACACAAACGATGCATGAGTTCCAAAGGAACTCCAGTGATCTGGCCATTGCAATTTTTGACCAGTTGAAATAATGTATTCTTATATCATACCCTCCAACAGGGACGAATTATTATTATTATTATTATTATTATTATTATTATTATTACCCCAACCGTCTGACTGGGTTGCCCCAGCCACTCTGTGTGGCTTCCAACATATATAACAACAAAATAAAACATTAAGTATTAGAAATCTTCTATACAGGGCTGCCTTCTAAGAATGTCTTCTTAGATGTCTTCGAAAGCTTGCATAGTTACTTATCTCCTCAGCTTGGGGGTCACGTAACTCCATACCACCCAACGTTTATCTGCTGAAAATCCTAAGGAAAAGCAAGAAATTCTGGGATCAAATTAGAAACCAGGACAGCTTCTGTAAATCTGGGACTGTCCCTGGAAAATAGGGACACAGTGGAAAGGGGGTCTGTTATATGCTATTTACACTAAATACCTGCATTTCTATACACGTTTTGCTGTGCATTTTTGTAACACAAAAGACTTGTAAGTTGTTCCTCAGCATTTTAATAGAATCATTTTATATTTCCCACTTTTTTATATTTTACATCCTTTTTTAAATTCTATATTTAATATTGTACTTAATATACCATACTGTGTTTTGTGTATTTTGTTTTCTTCCCTCCTCCTCCAACTGGTTATTGACTGAAATAAATAAATACTTGTAACACATCACTTGCAGAATGCCAGGAGTTGCAAATTTCAAAGGACAACTGTGTTTCAGAAAGTGCAAATTAGGTTGGTTTGCCATTACTGAATCAGATTTCTCCCCTATCCCTCATTGTAGGGCTGGATCCCTGCAGTGTTGGGATTTGAAACAAGCAGCACTAATGCAAAGGGATGGAACAGCAGGGCTGCATCCTACACATTGGTTCGAACTAACCAGAGGGAGCCGCGACTGTGGAGCCCCAGCTATATTTTTAAAGTAGAAGCTGACATTTATTTAATGCACGCTTTAATGAAAACCCATTACTTTTATTTCCTTACCAATAATACAATGTTTTATGAATAGTTAAAAGCACACCTAAATGTTTGCAGGAAAATGAGGCCAGATTTAAATGCAAGATCACAACAACTTGCATCAGATGCTAAAACAGAATATTCAAAAGATCAAAGCCATTTAAAAGAGTGCAATAAACTGAGGCGTTTTATATGTCAGGAAAACAAAGAGTTGCCAGGGTTTCATCATAAGCGATGTGCTTGCTTTGACCAACAGCTTGTGGGCAGAACAACACAGGCTAGTTCAGATGGTGTTTCCCTCTTGATATCTCTCAATATGTGGTGCAGAGCAAGCCTACATAGCTCCTTCAACCCAGCCAGCGCATGACACCCTCTTCACATGAATGCAAATAGCAACAGCATGTAAAAAGTACAGTGTGTGTTGGTGAAAATCCTGTTTTTCATTCCTGATTTAGGGAGCAATCCCAAACTGGTGTAAAGCAAGACGGTGCTAAGTTAAGCTGGCATAATGTTACAGCAGACACGGTTCAGCAGTGGGGCTGCTTCTGCTGCTCTGCCTAAACCTGGCAGAGGGAACACAAGACTTTAAAGCAGTGTTCTTTGCCAGGTTAAAGACTGTCTCAAGGCAAATCTTAAAAAATGTAGTATAAACACCGACAACTGGGAAACACTGGTCTGCGAGCGCTCCAATTGGAGAACAGCCTTTACCAAAGGTGTCGTGGGCTTTGAAGACACTCGAACTCAGGAAGCAAGGGAGAAACGTGCTAGGAGGAAGGCATGCTTGGCAAACCTTCACTGTGATCAACTCCCATCCATAAACCTATGTCCTCACTGCGGAAGGACGTGTGGATCCGGAATTGGCCTCCACAGCCACTTACAGGCTCACTGTTAAAACCGTGTTCATGGAAGACAATCTTTCTCAGCTACGAGTGATCTCCAAAGAAGAAGATGAAGAATGCCAGGTTACCAGTGACCAAACCAAACCTGTTTAGGATCCAGCATAAGTCATCCCTCTCTGGAATCATCCCTTTAACACCTCCACAATGCCCCTTTTGGAAGGACTTAGATTCATAAGAGTAGGAAGGTGTCATGAGCATCATCTAGTCCAGCTTCCTGCAAAGCAGGACTCTTTTGCCCAACGTGGGTGTCACGGTCTGATCTACGCGCCATCTAAGTCCCGGCTGAGGATGTTGGGACCGGGGGCAAGATGGCAGGGTGGGAGCAGGAACGAGAGTCCAGAAGCCAGGGATCCGAGGGTCAGGAAGCAGGGAGTCAAGAAGTCAAGGGTCCGAGGATCGAGAAGCAAGGAGGCACGAAGTCAAGGGCCTGAGGATCAAGAAGCAAGGAGTCAAGAAGCCGAGATCCAAGGATCAGGAAGCAAGAAGCCAAACACAGCAAGGCAGGAAATGTGTTGCTGTGGCAAAGAGCCAAAGGGAAATGCTGACCCTATATCCCTTCCCGGCTCTAGCCACCAGGTGCAGTGAATTACCAAGCGGCCTCACCTTGCCTCTCCAGAACAAACTTAGGAAGGCCCCAGTCCTGCAAAGCCCTACTGGTCACAGGGCCCCGGTTCCTGCACGTACTCCTGACAGTGGGGCTCAAACCCATGACCCTGCAATTAAGAGTCTCACGCTCTACCAACTGAGCTATATTTACCAGCGTCCTCAGCTCAGCCAGCTGAGCCTCAGATGATTAGGGATAGATACTGGAGTATCTTCAGCTGAGCCAGGTTAGGAGACTTAGAATCATAAAACTGTACAGTTGGAAGGGGTCTTGAGGGTCCAACGCCCCACAATGCAGGAATCCCAACTGAAGTATCCATGACAGTTGGCCATCCAACTTAGGCTTAAAAAACTCCAATGAAGGAGAGTCCGTCACCTTCCGAGGGAGTCTATTCCACGGTCAAACAGCTCTTACCATCAGAAAGTTCTTCCACATGTTGAGATGGAATCTCCTTTCTTCTAAAATGGAGCCATTGCTTCAGGTCCTACTCTCTCTGGAGAAGGAGAAAACAAGCTTCCTCCATCTTCCATGTGGTGGCCCTTAACTTAACACTGGCTGAGTCCAGATGAGCAGTTAATCACCTGGCTGAACTGGAGACCCGCTGCTTCCCAAACTATGGATCTTGCCATAGGATTGCCTTCTCAATAAGGGAAATTAGCCATGCAAATTTTGCCAATGCACATTCGATTGTACACACATAGATATAAGCTCACCCTGGAAACATACACAAATAGGCTTCTCGCCAGCCCCTAATGATTGTTGTTGTTTAGTCGTTTAGCTGTGTCCGACTCTTCGTGACCCCATGGACCAGAGCACGCCAGGCACTCCTGTCTTCCACTGCCTACCGCAGTTTGGTCAAACTCATGCTGGTAGCTTCGAGAACACTATCCAACCATCTCGTCCTCTGTCATCCCCTTCTCCTTGTGCCCCCAATCTTTCCCAGCATCAGGGTCTTTTCCAGGGAGTCTTCTCGTCTCATGAGGTGGCCAAAGTATTGGAGCTTCAGCTTCAGGATCTGTCCTTCCAGTGAGCATTCAGGGCTGATTTCCTTCAGAATGGAGAGGTTGGATCTTTTTGCAGTCCATGGGACTCTCAAGAGTCTCCTCCAGCACCATAATTCAAAAGCATCAATTCTTCGGCGATCAGCCTTCTTTATGGTCCAGCTCTCACTTCCCCCTAATGATTAGGATGGTGCATTTATTTCACACTTTGAAAGAATTCAACACAGATGCTTTCCCCTGTTTGAACATGGCCACTATACAAACACTAAAATACGGCAGTTTTAAAAACAAACTCTCTTTTATATTATATGGCTTGATCGGTTTCACCTAATAAAAAAGAGGCAAATAAATAAGCACATTATGCTTAATAGTATTAAACAGGGAGCTTTGTTTATACTGACATTAATGGTTTAGAAGCGATGCTTGAGAAATTATTTTTTCCCTGCACCATTTTTGCATAAATTACAGTGTGTAATGATTTCTGCTAAAAAAATTAGCATATAAATATGGTAGCATTTAACAGAGACTCTCCGCTGTGTATAAAATGTAATGTCTCATCAAGATTTTATTTGAGAGTGAAAAGCTAGCTCTGCCACTATTTAGATCCAATGCCAGAAGTTCCTCAATGGTTATTTTCTGTTTAGTTGACAATGTAAAGCAATGGCTTTTAGGCAAATGCTCCATATTGCAATCTTTGACCAAAGGACAGCTGTGATAAGGGCAATGTGACACAGAAAAAGATGGGTGTTATCTGCTGGGATGTTCTCCAGTGCATACCCTAACCTGGTGCCCTCCAGTTTTGGACTAAAAGCCCATCATTCCTGACTTTTCACCATGCTGGCTGGTGCTTATGGGAGCTGCAATCCTGAACACCAGGATAGGGAGGTGTTGAAATTTTGGGAGGTTGGATAGTTACAATGGAATGGTCTCGGTAGTAGGGTGCACATTTTTATTCTTATTTATTTAGGATTATTACTTTGTCAAAATAAATAAATAAAGGAGAACAAGGTGGGAAGAAAAATTATTATTATCTATATTCAAATGTGGGATTTTTTATTTATTTTTTAAGGATTGGAGAAATTCAGAGGATAAGGTTTACAAAGACTATGAGCCATGATGGGAACGTTCTACCTCCCACGGTTGGAGGCAGTATGCTTCTGAGTATCAGTCGCTGGAAACCGCAGGAGGGAAGACTGCTGATGCACTCATGTCCTCTGGACATCTTTATTGGAGGTTTTTAAGCAGAGGTTGGATGTCCATCTGCCATGGATGCTTTAGTTGAAATTCCTGCATTGCAGGGGGTTAGACTAGATGACCCTCGGGGTCCCTTCCAACTTCAATGATTCTGCGATCTAGTTGGGATGCTTGACAAGATGGAGCACCGGTCCAGCAGGCTCTTCCTATTTTCCTATGACCTAGAGTGGTATTGAATGACCTGTACTTTGACCTTGAAGATTTGCTGTGTACAAACTTGTTTGAGTTTCCTTTTGTGGCAGGTTGTGGGAAAGTGAGCATGTTTTGTTGAGATGCAAATGCACAGTGCTTTTTTTCCTGGGGGTACTCAAGGCTACATAGTACTGGCACCTCCCCCCCCCCAATGTTAAAAGTGTGGCATGTACAGTAACAACTTCATGGTGAGTACCAACACCGTTTTTTTCTGCCAAAAAGCACTGTAAATGCACAATAGAATCCAGAGCTCACATCCTTAGAACATGCCTCCCTTCAAATTAAAGGTGCTAATGCAGCTATCTAATGCCATCTCAGCTAACTGTTTAAGGAGCAATTATATTCTTATCTTCATGTGATAGGATAGGCCCAAAAGCTTCACACTACTTTATCTCCTTCCCCAGGTGCTCTTATTTAGGAGCTTAATTTTGTAATCAGAATTGATTTTATACTTGCAACTAATCTTTAGATTGCTGGACTTCTTATGCTTTCTTTCTAATACAAGGTTTGGGGACTGCTGCAGTTTAAAGACAAAACGTGAATCTCATTTGTCTGGTAAAAGTGACATAATTCAGGCTGTTCTATTGTATCCTCACAGCAAACTTATTGCTTAGACTAGGCCAGGAATGAGGAACCCTTTTTTCACAACCTCATGAGTAATCTTCTGGGGCCTGTCTACCAGGGGTGGGTGGGGCCAGAGGTAAAAGTGGGTGGAGCAACAGGTGTGACTCTAACTTTTGACCTTAAGAAGAACCTGCCAATGGCTCATTTAGTCCAGAATCCTGTTCTCACAATGGCTGACCAGATGTTTGTGCGATACCTGCTAGCAGGATCTGAACAGAAGAGCATTCTCTCTTCCTGTGGCTTCTAGCATTACTTCATCTTCTTCTTTGGTGATCACTCATAGTCAAGTAAGATTGTCTTCCATAAACACGGTTTTAACAATGAGTCTGTAAGTGACTGTGGAGGCCAATTCTGGATCCACACGTCCTTCCACAGTGGAGACACAGGTTTCTGGGTGGGAGTTGATCACGGTGAGAGTTTGCCAAGCGTGCCTTCCTCTTTGCATGTTTCTCCCTTGCATCTGAGTTCGGGTGTCTTCAAAGTCCATGACACCTTTGGTAAAGGCTGTTCTCCAATTAGAGTGCTTGCAGGACAGAGTTTCCCAATTGTTGGTGTTTATACTACATTTTTTTAGATTTGCCTTGAGAGAGTCTTTAAACCTCTTTTGTTGACCACCAGCATTATGCTTTCCATTTTTAACTTCGGAGGCAGAGAATATCTAGAATGGTTAGTATCTCTTGATTATCCTTATCTTCCATGAATTTGTCAAGTCCTCTTTTAAAGCCATCCCAGACAGGCACTCAGAATTGTCCGTTAGATCCCGCAGTCCAAAGGCTTAACCCTATGTATCATTCTTTGCAAGCCCTCTTCCGTACCAAACCTGAATTTAAAGCACAGCTACTGAAACAGTGTAGCCTGGAGGATACATCTGTGTAAGTGGTTTGGGAGCAGCAGCCTAGCTGTTGCTTCATTATAGCCTGTGGAGAAAGTGCTGTAGGGTTTCTCCAGCTGTGGTCCCATCCGGCACGGTCTGCCCACGGAGTCAAATTGTTTTATTAGCTCTTTGCTACTTGTGGGTTCTAAATAGGAGGGAAATTGCTTGGGGGGGCATCATGTGAAATGGGGATGGGGGAAAGCATGTTTCAATAATTAAAATTGGGGTGCATGCATGCTAAACTGAATATTCCATTACACACATATGTGCTCCCGGGAGAAACGGCTTTCCTTTCCTTCCTAGGCATGCATACCTTGAGCCCAAAATATTTTCACCAAGGTAATGCAGATATGTGCCTAGAAAAACCAATCTAAGCTGAAATCAGAATAGAGTTTGGTTCCACTTACATCTCAAAGTGGCTAGGAGCTGCTTCAGTGTTTGCTGGGAAATAAATGAAGCCTGGCTAAAAAGTGCCGAATAAGTGCAATACCTCGGGTTAAGAACTTAATTCGTTCCGGAGGTCCGTTCTTAACCTGAAACTGTTCTTAACCTGAGGTACCACTTTAGCTAATGGGGCCTCCCGCTGCAGCTGCCGCGCCGCCGTCACGCAATTTCTGTTCTCATCCTGAAGCAAAGTTCTTAACCTGAAGTACTATTTCTGGGTTAGCGGAGTCTGTAACCTGAAGCGTCTGTAACCTGAAGTGTCTGTAACCTGAGGTACCACTGTAAATAGAAGGGGAAGGTGGTGGAGGAGGAGGAGGAGGAAGAGAAGCCACATTCCTTTGTTTCCAATCCCATAGCTTCCTGCTGTAACTTCCTTGTAACTTTCTTTATACCACAAATGTTTTGCTGTTGATGTTTGTCCCACTTTTGTTGTGCTATAATGGAAAAAATATACCCCTCCAGAAGAACATCGAGGAAGCACCAGAGAACAACTAATAAAGCGGAACAAAGCATGAACAGTCCAATATAAACCTGCCACTAAAGCACTCTGGTTGTGTGCTGTTATTGCATCAATGGCATGTTGCTCACAAACCAACACACCAGTCTGGAGGGACCCACAAACAGCCAGTGTAATGCTTTGAGCAGCAGCCCTGCATTTTCACATCTCGCTGGGTGGCAGTCCGCCCAAGAAGCTGCCAAATTTTCAAGCAGAAGACTTGTCCAAGGGTTTGTTTAGCAATCTGATCACATATTGTGTACCAAACTGGTGGGCTTCTGTCTCATCTGGCGTTCAATCTACCTGTTCGTCTTAATATATCAAAAACAGTATCGGAAGCGTCTCTTCATAAGCAATCTACAAGGCAACCGCTGCTTGTGTATAATGAAGGCAAGACAGGTGAAAAGTCTTCATTCCTCACGCCTCGCTCTCTAATGTCCCCTGTCCCCTGCAGGTCCCAATTTCCTCTCTCCTCCCCAATCCATTTCTACTCATCGCCACATTGTTCTTGCTTAGCTGGAGAAGCACTTGGGCGAAAACTAAGAGCCTGTAACAGATTCCTCCTGACAACTGCATTAGAACTAAATGGCCCAAGATTAGGGAGGCTAATGGAACTGACAAAGCCATTGCCGCTGGTCTCCGTGGCAAAGAGGTCAAGGAACATTCTGAAGCGCTCAAGAGCAAGCACAGAAAAACAACCTTCTTTATTTATTTTATGGGAAACAGAAGGGGGGGGGAGAGACCAAACTTCCCGCAGCATCCTTTAACACTAATTTGTTAGAAGAAATAAATAAAGCATTGTGGGGTTGCGGGGAAGAAACTACACTTTGTAATCTCTATTTCCTCAGCTGAGAGAGAAGGTGCTTTGTTTTAGCCAAAAATTCAGAGAGACCACTTCTGCAAAGTTACGAGAGCCTCGAGCACTGAAAAACCTGGGAGATGAAGATGAATCAGCAAGTTTCACAGGTATTTCAGGAGTAAGGGTAAAGGACCCCTGGAAGGTTAAGTCCTGTCAAAAGCAACTATGGGGTAGCGGCACTCATCTCACTTTCAGGCCAAGGGAGCAAGCATTTGTCCACAGACAGCTTTCTGGGTCATGTGGCCAGCATGACTAAGCCACTTCTGGTGCAATAGAAAACTGTGATGGAAACCAGAGAGCACAGAAATGCCGTTTACCTTCCCGCTTCAGTGGTATCTATTTATCTACTTGCACTGGCATGCTTTCAAACTGCTAGATTGGCAGGAGCTGGGACAGAGCAACAGCAGCTCACCCCCATCGCGGGGATTCGAACTGCCAACCTTCTGATCGGCAAACCCAAGAGGCTCAGTGGTTTGGACCACAGTGCTACCCACTGAATCAGCAAGTTTCACAGGTATTTCAGGAGTACACCGGACTGGACAACGATAGGGAAAGGCTGTAGTTCTGTGGTAGAGCACCTGCTCTGAATTTTAATGTAGACAGTCCCAGGTTCAGTCACCAGCATCAGGTATGGATGGGATTCTGAGATCCTGGAGAGGCACTGGCAGCCATAGAAACATAGGTATTCGGTCCATCTATCTCAGTATTGTGTGTGGGACGCGGGTGGCGCTGTGGGTTAAACCACAGAGCCTAGGACTTGCCGATCAGAAGGTTGGCGGTTCGAATCCCCGCGACGGGGTGAGCTCCCGTCGCTCAGTCCCTGCTCCTGCCAACCTAGCAGTTTGAAAGCACGTCAAAGTGTAAGTAGATAAATAGGTACTGCTCCGGCGGGAAGGTAAACAGCATTTCTGTGCGCTGCTCTGGTTCGCGAGAAGCGGCTTTGTCATGCTGGCCACATGACCCAGAAGCTGTACGCCGGCTCCCTTGGCCAATAAAGTGAGATGAGCGCCGCAACCCCAGAGTCATCCACGACTGGACCTAATGGTCAGATGTCCCTTTACCTTTACCTCAGTATTGTGTACACTGACTGGCAGTGGCTCCTCGAAATTTCAGATAAGGGTGACTCCCACCCTGGAGTTTAAACCTGAGACCTTCTGCATGCCCAGCAGATGTTCTACCACTTAGCTACAGCCTTTCCCCACAGTTTTTTAAAACTTAAAAAACAATCTCTTTTTCCGATATATTAATTAATGTTTTCTCCCCCCCCCCCATTAAATAATCCACAGAGCCCATCAGGATTGTTGGAAAGATACATCCTTTAGACACAGCATGAAATGACAATGCAGTTGGCTGGCTTGTATCGCTCCTGATACAGCCGAGTTTATTTCACAGGCTCTCTTGATAGCTGCCATCCTCAGGAATCCTTTGTCAGTGTTATTACACCAGTCCAGTGACTAGAAGACATAACGGAGGTCTATTTCCGAGGTCTCTAATGACTGTAATGCATGACCATAATAATTTCGCTCATGGTACAATGCCGTTTTAAATATGTTTTCAGCTACTTAAAGTTCAAAATCAATTTGTAAATGTGACACTTTGCCGCTCCTTCTCCTGAATGTAGTTGTAGTAAATTCATCAGGCAAACGGGTGGGGGGGGAGGGAGAGGACAGGGCAGCTGACATGTAAGCAGTGTCTGCCTGACACCGCTAACACTTTTTTGTCATTAAAATGTCTGTGTATTTGCCTTAGCAAAAGGTGGAATGAATAAGCATTACAGTGGTATCTCGGGTTACATACGCTTCAGGTTACATACGCTTCAGGTTACAGACTCTGCTAACCCAGAAATATTACCTCGGGTTAAGAACTTTGCTTCAGGATGAGAACAAAAATTGTGCAGCAGTGGTGCGGCGGCAGCAGGAGGCCCCATTAGCTAAAGTGGTGCTTCAGGTTAAGAACAATTTGAGGTTAAGAACAGACCTCCAGAATGAATTAAGTTCTTAACCTAAGGTACCAGTGTATTCAGTGACTGAGGAGGAGGATGTATAGGGGGAGAAGAACTAGGAAGGAAGGAAGGAAGGAAGGAAGGAAGGAAGGAAGGAAGGAAGG
>JAXCMG010000037.1:2993680-3100341 GCA_034642415.1 Podarcis siculus
AGGAAGGAAGGAAGGAAGGAAGGAAGGAAGGAAGGAAGGAAGGAAGGAAGGAAGTCTCTCGTAGAAATATGACATACATTTTACAGACTGAGAACCTGCAGACTGCTCTACCATGAGGCCAAATGAGGCAGCTGCTTCAGGTGGCAAGTGCTGAAGGTGTGAACTGGAAGTTAGAGGCTAGAAATGTGTGCCCCATGCACGGTTTCGTGACACTGAGCAAGGATGGTCCCAAGGCAGCATTCTCACACCCAGCCAGGCCAGGTGCAGCGGGCTTCCTCCACGACCCACCACCCTTGGGGGCATGCCCCACACACATGCCCCGGGTGGCAGGAGCATACACTCTGCCACTGGTCCCATGTGGCCAGTTTCATGGCTGCTAAGAAGGTCAGCTGCCTTCAGCTTTGTGGACAATGCTCTCCTGTTGCCAGTCCTGAACTGAGATTCAATTACAATGGACCCTCCAATTACGTACCACTCTGGTTATGTAACTCTCAGGTTACGAACGCGGCAAACCCGAAAGTGCATACTTCCGGGTTTTGCCGCATGCGCAGAAGCACTCTGCACGTCGCGTGCATGTACAGAAGCACTTTGCGCACCACATGTGTGCTCAGAAGTGGCGCCTCTAGTTACGTTTCTTCAGGGTGCGTAAGGACCCCCGGAATGAATTAAATTCGTATCCGGAGGGTCCACTGTACAAGTCTTGCTTTATTTGTGTAATTGGAATGGGAGGTAGGAGGGAGGCACCATCGTTTTATTTATTTATTTATATTAGATTTATATACTGCCCTTTATCATAAGATCTCTGGGTGGTTCACAGAATAAAATACAGGAGAAAAACAAGCAAAAAAAGTAGAACCAAACAGCAAAACAATACCCCCCTTCTCACAGACACCATGTGCACAAAATAATAGTGACCAACAACAACAACAACAATAATGTATTATTTATACCCTGCCCATCTGGGCAGCTCCCAACAGAATATTAATAATAAGAAAAAGAAAAAGTGATAAAACATCAAACATTAAAAACTTCTCTAAACAGGACTGCCTTCAGATGTCTTCTAAAAGTCAGATAGTTGTTTATTTCCTTGACATCTGATGGGAGGGTGTTCCACAGGGTGGGTGACACTACCAAGAAGGCCCTCTGCCTGGTTCCCTGTAACCTTTCTTCTCACAGAGAGGGAACCACCAGAAGGCCCTCAGAGCTGGACCTCAGTGTCCGGGCAGAACGATGGGGGTGGAGACGCTCCTTCAGGTATACTGGGCTGAGGCCATTTAGGGCTTTAAAGGTCAGCACCTTTATATAATGAACATGTCTGGCAAACCTCTCTGGGGACAGCATTCTACGACTGGGGGAGTCACTACAAAGAAGGGTCATTCTTGTGTTGCCACCCTCTGGACCTCACTTGGAGGAGGCTTCCGAAGAAGGTCCTCAGGCGGCAACATATTTTGGAGCATCCCTGAGCCTAGCCACCCTAATGGAAAGACAGGAAGGTCTAGAGATGGCAAGTGATGAACTCTCCCATCTTTAAATGCTTTAACCAGGAAAAGAATGAAAATGGGGGTTGTTTCTTTAATATGAAAGTAATCCACTGGGCATATCCACACACACAATCACACAAACACACAGAGACTTCTCAAAACAGCCAGCCTTGCATCATCTCTTTGCAAATATGTTTCAAAGTTAGCATTATTTTCTTAAGAAAGGCATTTGCAGAACGATGCCTGTCCCATTAATTCTTAGCATCAGCAAAGCTATGAGCCACATTGACTTATTTTTTGGCAACTGAAAACAATTTGGCTGGTGGAGACAATGCATAAGGCTGTGCAAACAGTGCTGAACCATTTTCATGATGCAGCATGTGTTGTAAAAACTGAATATTAGCCATGTGGGCAGGAGAACATTATGCATAATAAAGCTGAATAAGGAGAAGTATTCAAACTGAGCAAGTATGGATTAGATGCAAGTTTAGATACAAATTCAGCTGGTAACCCAGCTCTAGGGCTAATTCCAAATTCATAGTTGATTGTATCCCCATGTAGTCACCCCTAAGACCACTGCTGGTGCCATATTTGTTTGTGTGTACAACAATACCCATCTGTTTCCAGTTTAAAACCAGGGACTGTTTTAACACCCACAATTATTATCCTTAATTTTGTCCCCTGCATCTTTAGGATTGGTTCAGAATAGTTGGAGAAATGGTTGGAAAAGCTTGATGTCCCTAGGGTTCTGCACCACACCCTACCCTCTAGAGCAGGGATGGGGAACCTGTGGCCCTCCATATTTTGTTGGGTTACAGCATCCATCCATCCATCCTTCCCAAATCTTGAGTTGGGCTAGCTGTGGCTGATGCGGGCTAAAATCCAGCAACATCTAGAGGGCTGAAGGCTCCCCATCTCTGATCTAAAGGTTACTGAGGAAGACAATGGAAGTAGGTTTCTAGTAGCCCAGCCTGTCCACTGGGTCCCATCTCCCTATCACTTTATCCAAAGTAAATCCACCGGCTATCATGCCTACTAACCTGGTCCTTTCTCTAACTGACCATTGGTGATGATGTCTGGGGAGATGGGAGTTGCTATCCAACATCTTTTGGAGAGCTACCTCTACCCTAGAGTCTCCACACAACCATTGAGGATTTGGTGGGCCCCTACACCAGCAAACAAATGACAAATGCCAGGAGATAGGTAGAGGGATAATGTGGGGCGTCTCAATCCAGGACCCCACTTTCCCTCTCCTTTACAGATTGCTTTGTGTGATCAGAACCAGCTACTTATCTTATGGGGCTCGGTAGAAGGAACTCCTATCTGGTTCACCCACACAATAGTGCCATGAGGTTAATGGCTAATATTTAATTTTATCAAAAGTGAGACTGAAGCTGAGATGTAGTGACTTGCCTAGACCTACAGAGTCTGTTGCAGGTTTCCATACATGCCTATGTAGGTATAGCTATGTTTGTCAAAAGATACAAGCATGTTAGTCTTACAATGTTAGTGCTATTAGATATTTTCTTATCTATAATGGGGTTCCTAGGTTTCTGTAAGCCAAGACCGAGCCTAGTTTTGTTCTTTCTTTTTTTAATTAAAGCTCTTTGAAAACATGCTCCAAAAGCATGGAGTCTGCTGTTAAAATTATTAGAGATGGTTACATTAATTTCTTCTCTGCAATAAAGGCTGACTATGGAATTCTGTTCAGCACTCAGAAATGAGAAGCCATGGAATTTATGATAGCTGCATTTGGCAAATGGGGCAGAATATATTTTATATCTCTTCTGCACCTTACATGAAATGAATCGGTCACAGCTCACAACATTACAGAAGCGGTGTGTATCATTTTTGAGACTCTATAAAAAAGATAGCATGTGTTAACAGAAATGAAATTTGCCTCACGTGGCCAAAAGAACAAATATACATAAAACAAGTGATTATTTAAAAGTTATTGGGAGTTTGGCCAGCACAAAGCACAGAGCTGTTTTGGCTAAAGCAAGTGTTGAATAGAAGAACATCCATGATGGAGCTGATACATTTGCTTTGGAACAAGAGCACCCTGTCTTTAATAGTTGTGCAGATGGTAGCAATGTCAGCAAGGGTAAGGGGGGGGGGAATAGAGAATGGATAGAGAAAAGCTTTTATCCCCATCTCATTGTGAACCTGTGGACATCTGAAGAAGTTGGATGTTGGAAGATTCAGAGCAAATAAAAGAAAGTATCGGTTCACACAGTGTATAGTTAAACTATGGAATTCGATCCCACAGGAGGCAACTATGGCCACTAACCTAGATTGCTTTAAAAGAGGAGAAGACAACTTCAGGGAGGAGAGGGCTATTGATGGCTACTAGCCTTCATAGCTATGGTCTGACTCCACAGTTGGAGGCAGAAATGCTTCTGAATAGTAGCTGTTGGAAACTGCAGTGGGGGGGGAGGAGAGAGAGAGAGCTCTTATACAGTGGTACCTTGGGTTACAGATGCTTCAGGTTACAGACTCCGCTAACCCAGAAATAGTAACTTGGGTTAAGAACTTTGCTTCAGGATGAGAACAGAAATTGTGCGGCAGCAGCGGGAGGCCCCATTAGCTAAAGTGGTGCTTCAGGTTAAGAACAGTTTTAGGTTAAGAACAGACCTCTGGAACGAATCAAGTACTTAATCCGAGGTACCACTGTACTTGAGTCCTGCTTGCAGGCTTCCCACAAGGATCTTGGTTGGCAACTGTGAGAACAATATCCTGAACTAGATGGTCCAATTGCCTGATCCAGCAGGCCCTACTTATGCACATACGTTCTCCCACAATTATGTTGCCATGATCATGAGAAATGTAATTCCCAGCAAATGATTCCCATTTTGCATGAATCTCCAAATGCACTGGGCCCTGCCCATATTGAATCTGGTTTCCACTGTTATCATCATTAAAATTTGTCTGGAGAGAAGAAGAGCAAGTCATCCCTTTTCAGGTGTTACCATGATAAGTGAGGGAACACAGTGACAGCAGTGAAGCACAGACGCACATTTAGCTCCGTCCTCAAAGCCGTGCAACTCCTCCCACCCGCTCATGTGATAAAAGTCAACTTCTGCAGCATGCAGCCCTTTGTATCCATGGTTGAAAATCCTGGTGGACCAGGGGCGCCAGGGCTTGAACTTTCCCACCTTGCTGTGGGATCAGCTGGCCATAGCCAGGAAGTGCTGTAGGAAATGTGTTTGTGTGGCAATGGGAAACCTGAATAGCAAAGTCCTTTACGACAGGGATAATTCACAACCTGAGTTTCCCTTTAGAAAGTGAGAAATGTTAATAATAATAATAATAATAATAATAATAATAATAATAATAATAATAATAAATCTCAAAAATGCTCAGGCTAATATAAGCAATGCACATGTTTTCTCTCCAACACCCTCTATTTTATATTCACAACTACCCTGTGAAGCAGGTTAAAGCTGAGAGGCACCAAGTAACCTAAGATCACCCAGTGAACTGCATACCAGAATAGTAAATTGAATTCATGTCTTCCAAGTTTTCATTCAGCACTCTGTCCACACTACCCTGGATCCAAAAGCTTGCTGCAGAAGAAGTATATGTGGAACCACCAATTTATTTTTGAGTGGCAACTTTTAGACTTCAAGCTGTTTGCTTCCTACCATGGGAATTCAGCATTCTAAATAAAATTAAGAAATCACAGCTGCCAACAATCACCCTTATGCCTTATGATCACCCTGCCAGCCTTCCATGCAGAAATGAGGGGTGATTCGCATCGTTTCACTCTTAACTTTCCACCCTCGTTTGCTATTTGCCTTCTGCCTTTTCCTGCTTGGAACTCTTAGTGCCACAACATCAGAATATGTAAATTCCCCTTTTGTCATTGGACTGCCAACTAATTGGAGACTGGAGCTATAGAGCCTGTGGAGAATAATGAACATACTGGTTTTGTGGATAGCGCAGTGTAGCTTTACGCAGCTGGAGAGGGAATTAGTATGAGGACATGACCTAGAACTATCAACCATATAGTTTAGTCAAGGGGTTTTTCCCCCTTTATTTACATTGCCTAAAGAGTCATAATCTTGGAACAAGCCACCATTAGGTGAGTTCATGAAGAATTTGAAAGAGAGAGCTAGAAACTCAGTTACTCGCTCTTCATCAGGGATGGGGAAACTGCGACTCTGTAGACGTTGCAGGATTACAACTCCCATTATCTTTCATTGGAGGTTTCCAGGCAGAGGTGATGTCTCTAGAGAAGACTTTTACCCAAGGGGTGTGAAGGGGGAAAGGGCAATCCAAATAACTTTCGGAGTATATGACTATTAAATAGTTAATCATTTTGAGATGTTTCATAGTGGCATTAAATAAAGAAATATGAAGAGTGCAATGCACACAGAGATTAAGCTGCTCTGGGGGCTTTTTTTTGCTAAAAGATGAAGTAAATGTTAGACTGATATACACACTCACTGTATTCATCTCCTTGAAATGTGAGATTTTTTTTGGGGGGGGAAAGCTAATTTGGGGATAGAAATGCATTTTCAGAACGATGTGTAAATGAAGTGAGCCACTATGAATTGTGGCATCTTTTCTTTTCTTTTTTTACAAGTGTATTAATGATACATGAACATTCTCTCTCCTTGGTTTTTCGCCAGTCTTTCCACTAAATAAAAACCAAAACATATCGATCAACATTCTGACAGCTCTGTGACAAGAAAGAGCCTGAAATCTCAAGGCAAATACCTTGAAGGGAAACACAACAAATCTAAGGAAGCAGCAGCTTAACGTTGTTTTGTAGAACACGAGGAATGGTTGTTGATCATGTTTATAATTTCATGGCATTCCCTCATGCCATAAAATGACACTAAACTGTACCCAATTTGAGGACATCCCCTAAGAGAGGGGTGACTAACCTTGGACTCTCCATATGTCGTTGGACTCCAACTACCAGCATCCTGTGCTGTTAACAGTGCTGGCTGGGACTGATTATAGTTGTGCAAAATATCTGGAGGGAACCCAGTTGGAGAAGGCTTTCCTAAGGGGTTGCTAGAGCACCCTGTAACTGTGTGGCTCATGTAGTCACTACAGATCAAAGCTGCATTTTCCCTCCGTGCTGTGGAATTCTAATGCCAGCGTTAAAGAGCAAACTGGAACCTCTTTAAAAGTCACCCTCCCTAGAAGCAGAGCAGCAAAATCTAGCAGGACAGAGAAAAACAAACCTCCTCATTTCTAGTAAAGTACGCGGGTGGCGCTGTGGGTTAAACCACAGAGCCTAGGACTTGCCAATCAGAAGGTCGGCGGTTCGAATCCCCGCGACGGGGTGAGCTCCTGTTGCTCGGTCCCTGCTCCTGCCAACCTAGCAGTTTGAAAGCACGAAGTGCAAGTAAATAAATAGGTACCGCTCCAGCGGGAAGTAAACAGCATTTCCGTGCGCTGCTCTGCTTCGCCAGAAGCGGCTTAGTCATGCTGGCCACATGACCCGGAAGCTGTACACCGGCTCCCTCGGCCAATAAAGCGAGATGAGCACCACAACCCCAGAGTCGGCCATGACTAGACCTAATGCTCAGGGGTCCCTTTACCTTTACCTTTACCAAAGAGCCAACCTTTGTAGGATTGTTTTACTGGTTTTTTACATTTGCCCAATAATAACTTCTATACCAGCAGACCAATCAACTAAGCTGGGCATCTCTGTGTATGTTTACTCAGAAGTAAATGCACAATCTTCATCATTTGCTTTAGAAGTCCTGCACTAGCTTCCCCTGCCATTAGTAGGAAGGTGAGCAATGGGCCAATATATCTGGCTGTTTAACCAGAAGGTTGGTGGTTTGAGTCCACCCAGGGAGGGATGTGGGCAGGATTCCTGCATTGGACCAGTTAACCCTTGGGGTCTCTTCCAACTCTACAGTTCTATGATTCCTGTTGCTACACCTATTGGACCTGCAGTTCAGCTTAGCCAGTCACATATTACACAGGCTTGTTTTACCCCAAATTAAAAATTATGTTTGTGATGGAAACAGGGATCAAGTTATTAAATCTCTACTAAGGACTGAATATGCTTCTATCTCATAAAAAAACCAGCATCACTTTAAGCATGCATTATAGATGGGGGAGAAGAGACCTGGAAATTGGCAGAACAAAGGGTTGCAATTTGGGAAAGAAAGATGTCTCAACAAAACAGAATATTGCTTACAGCACAATCCTATGGATCGGCTTCAGCTGAATAGATGAAAACTGTAACTTGCAGTCCTAAATTTGGGAAAGCAAGTGGAACCAGGCATAATCACAGTCTAAAGAAGGGATGGGGAACCTATGGTCCTAGAGATGGTGAAATCCGATTTTCATCAGCCCCAGCTACCATGGTCAATGGTCATAGAAGATAGGAGTTTTAGTCCAGCAACACTGGGAGAGCTGTTGGTTTCCCCATCTATGTGGCATATGGTGTGTAAATTGTTTAACTGCACACTGAAATGGAGAGTGCCTGTATGTAAGGGTTTAACATCGGAAAATTCCATTGAAGTATACTAAGCCAGAAAGAAGCTCTCTTAGCCTCTAGCTGGGTTGATAATTAATTGTTGATGTTCTCTGCTAGCGCTCACATGAGTGTTTAACCTTAGATGATGTGATTAAGGTATTCAATTGCAAATCTGCCATTTTGAAGGGATTTGGCTTTTGGCTTTTGTTCCCAAGCACAGTAAGAGAAGGATGCAGATGCCACTCCAGGAGCTGCATAGCCTTAGGCTAGATGCAGGCTAACGCAAGCTGTGGGAGGGACAGAGCTTGGATTTTTGCTCCAAATGTATATATATAAGAAGAACCTATGCTTGAATATGCATATGCTTTATACAACTTTCTGGATATAGCATTGATTTTTTTTGGACCTGTTTTTGAAGAAGCTCTGGTTAGTAAAGCTTTGAATAATATTTATGGGTTTGGACAATGTTTATTCCAAAAGGAGTCAGTTTTTATGCATCCAATTGCTTCAAGCTGTACAATAGGAATATTTGTAATATGGTGTAGACACCTTGCTGAAACTAAGCAGGTCTACATTTGGTCAGTGCCTGGATGGGAGAAGCATTGCCTGGGAGCCCATTTATGCCACCTTGGTGATAGAAAGTGAGATATTAATGTAATAAATAACAGTGTGCACATGTTTGTTTGGGAAAAAAAATCTATATCCTGTTATTTAATTTCAGCGATGACAAGCACAGCTTTGAGCTGGATTCTGCAGTTGCTAATGGGTCAAAGAACTGCAGTTGCCAATGCAGTGATGTAGGTAACCTGTCCAGATCAGGGCATAAAAATTGCCTTATAGTTGAGTCATGTCATTTCAGAGATTCACCAGCCTGCTGGGTACCTTCTCATATGGCACCATACCACCTCAGAAGTGCATGGGGGCAATCACTAATTTTGAAGGCATCTCCATTTTCACTTGCTGCATCAGAGCATTAGGCTTCTCCCAGCCATGGCACCACTGCATGTGCAAGGCGAATTGAGCGTAGATGCCGTCCATGCGCATTAAATCATCCAGCCTTTCCATGTGCATTCTAGATGGTACAGCTCCATCTGAGTCTTATGAGATATGCTTCCCTGATCAGCTCCCTGATGCTAATGCAGGTGATAAAACATGGGTGTTGTCATTTCGTTCAGCCACAGGATTTATCACAGGTACAGCCCTCGCAATATATTATTTTCATCAGATTTCTTTCTTTTATAATTTTCGTCTTTTACAAAACACAAATAAATGCACCTGGGATCGATAAAAGACTATTATATTTGGCAAACTTCATCATTAAAAACACTCCATCAGGTAGACAGCCTACAATAATGCGTGTGCTTTCCAGATACATTTTCCAGGCAATTTCATCGCCTATCTACTCACTCAGATACCTGGTATTGATTGGTGTGTGTTTAAAGTAAGCAAAAAAATAAAAAATAAAATGCAAGATGCCACTGAATTCCACATAAAAATGTGTTACCCACACTACTTGATTTGTGAACTGTGTGGTGTGTGTGTGTGTGTGTGTGTGTGTGTGTGATTTATACCTCAGAACCACCCCCCATTGCACCCCAAAATGATCTGGCCCCAATGGTGCAAAAGGAGCTTGTACACTTCCCAGTGACTGGTGTGTTCTTGGGAGTGCTTTCTATACTTTTCTATGGAGAAAGACTACCGCATACACACAAGAATGATGGTGTGATCTGACCTCTGCTGAAGCTGGGCTTCACATGTGGAGTTCCAGAATAAGTAAGAACTCTCCAGACTCGGTTGCATTCTAAACAATGGCAACCATTTCCTTCGCAGCCTCTGACTGCTTCCATGCTCAAAGCCTTACCCCATGAATGCTGGACAAAGGGGTCTGCTTCATGAAACCTTTCAGTGGCCCATAGTTATCCAGGGGCCTACAGCAAGTGCAAATCCACATCAAAACCATCCCTTTCTCAAATTATTCTCTGTTCCTTCGGTGTCATCTCCAAATTCCACCTTTGCAACAAAGACTTGAACCTTTTAAGGCATTCTTTCACACATTCATTTGACATCTATTATAGAGCTTGTAAGCACATAGCTGTGTTCATAGAGGGTGGTCTGAGCATGACTGAGGACCCTGTTTCTTCAGGATTCCTGATAGTGTTGCTAGACCTACACACAGATGTAGGCCACATTCATACCAAACATACGAAGCACCACGATACCTCTTTAAACAGTTATGACCTCCCCAGCACATTGCTCAGCTGCAACTATACTACCAACCTTACTGTATGCTTGTAAAACATGGACCACTTAGAAACGCCATCTCCAACTCCTCGAAAGATTCCATCAATGGTGTCTCTGAAAAAATTTACACATCACTTGGGAAGACAGGCTAACTAATACCAGTGTACTCGAAGAAGCAAAGATCACCAGTGTTGAAGCAATGATTCTTCAACATCAACTTTGTTGGACTGGTCATATTGTTTGGGTGCCTGATTATCATGTTCCAAAGCAAGTATTCTATTCTAAACTTAAAAATGGAAAGCATAATGCTGGTGGTCAACAAAAGAAGTTTAAAGACTGTCTCAAGGCAAATCTAAAAAAATGTAGTATAAACACCAACAATTAGGAAACACTGGCCTGCAAGCGCTCCAATTGGAGAACAACCTTTACCAAAGGTGTCGTGGACTTTGAAGACACCCGAACTCAGGACGCAAGGGAGAAACGTGCTAAGAGGAAGGCACCTTTGGCAAATCCACTCCATAATCAACCCTCACCCAGGAACCAATGTCCCCACTGTGGAAGGACATGTGGATCCAGAATTGGCCTCCTTACGGACTTATTGTTAGAACCATGTTTATGGAAAATAATCTTACTCGGCTACGAGTGATCGCCAAAGAAGAAGATTACTCAGCTGCAACTGACTTGGAATGATTCAAGTTCTGCAGGTTTCTGCTAAGCAATTCATTAATTCCTGTCTCTTAAGTCAAACCAAGTGGGCCAAATAACATGTGTCTAAAGAGTCCTCAAGCCTGAATATTTTTGCCTGTTTTACTTTGTAAGCAAGGGAAGGAGCTTGCAAAGCCAGGATGTCTGCGCACTGAACTGGATAATGCTTCTTAGAGTGTGATGGTTGGTTTTTTGTTTTTGTTTTTAAGATTCTTAACTAGCAGAGGAACCCTAGGTCCTTCCCATTCCATATCTGTTACTGTCTGCACAGTAAATTACCATTAACTGAAGATGCTAGGTACTCTGGACTATTGTGACAGAGTGAATTAGCTGGGCAGGATCTTCCCCGAGTGTTCATTAAGCAATTAAACCTCTTGCCTTCTTAATCTGGTTGTTTTGCAAACCAGACACCACGAGACTTAAAACAGACAGACAGACACACTCACACACAAACCCCAACCAGCTATTATAGCAAGGAGACTGCCTGATTAAGGAGCAGCAGCCAACATCAATAAATGAGTAAATAAATAAAAAATATCTTCACGGGCTGGTTCAGGCCACAGGGTTCTGTGTCTCTTTGAATCATTTTCACATGGCACTTTAATTAGAAAATCCACACTATTGAACTTCAGCTAACAGCCTCCAAGCTAACTGCCATGTTTTGTTCTCAAGCTCCTCTGGTTCTTGCAGTGAAGTCCAAAACTTGATTTATATACACAGAATCAATGAAAGGTATGTTTCTTGATGCGCTGCAAAATGGGGGGCGGGACTGGTGCTCAATTTACCCAAATTACCAGATGAGGTCCATGTTATTCCTGCTTTTGATCAGATTGAGGTTTCTCAGTAGACCTGTGAGCACCACCAGAAAGTAAGAAGACCACTTTTAATCATCCTTTTCCAAAAAACAAAAAACTGTCTTTCAAAAATTTCTGTTGAAACAGTGCTGGGGAACCTGAGGCACTCCAGCTGTTGATGAACTCCAGCTCCATACGGCATAACCAACAGTCACTGATTATTAAAGTCACCATCCAAAAACATCTGGAGAACATAACTGTAAACTTTCAGATTTGAAAATAAGGGATCAGCAGCCTCAGCTGTCCTGGGGACAGTCTATGGGATATCTAACAATCCGGGATAGCAGGGGGAAGCAGCAGGAAACGGCGCTGGAATAAGGGAATTCCCCGCAAAAAAAGGGAAGGTTGACAGCCATGCTGGAGAATCAAGGTTTTCCCCACAAATATGTTAAAACAGCAGCAAAGTAGTTTAACAACATCTGGCATGAGACTGTCTCTCTTTTCCTTAAAAAAAAATAATCACAGCGGTACCTCGGGTTACAGACACTTCAGGTTACAGACGCTTCAGGTTACAGACTCCACTAACCCAGAAATAGTACCTCGCATTAAGAACTTTGCTTCAGGATGAGAACAGAAATTGCACGGCAGCAGCGGGAAGCCCCATTAGCTAAAGTGGTACCTCAGGTTAAGAACAGTTTCAGGTTAAGAACGGACCTCTGGAACGAATTAAGTTCTTAACCTGAGGTACCACTGTATTCAAAAGCTTTGTCCACTTCCATAATACCACCAAATGACGGGAAAGGATGAGATCAATCACCAAAGGCTCATCTAGTTCAATATCCTGTCCTCACAGTGGCCAACCAGATGCCTGTGGGAACCTTGCAACCAGGAAATGAGTGCAATAGCGCTCTCCCCATTTGTGATTCTCAGCCACTGGCATTCAGAAGCATTCTTCCTAAAACAGTGGAGATAGATCATTGACAGCTTTAACCACAATGCCTGCCACAGCGACTAGTCAAATTGCCAGTCAAATATTGCCAGTTCATCAATCAACTGACACCACAATCAAACGAAAAATGTGCCCCAACCCTTCTCTGTGCATCACACCTGAATATCTGGAACACAGAGCAGGCTAGCCCTAGATGTGGACAGCAGGAACCCTTGAATATGGTTTGAAGGGCTGTCCATGTGTAGAGCTTGAAGGCCCCCACACTTTTTAGGGGGCCCACGACAACGGATCAAAATAATATTGATTTGATCTTGAAAGAATATTTCAACCAAGTTTTCTTAGTTCAATGTTATCCCACTAGACTAGGGCATGTGCACAAGGGGAACCTTGAGATTTCGACTGCCTAGGAGCCTCCACAGGGTTTAATCCAGCACTGTATTTGGCCCCTGAACCCAAGCTTCCCCACCCCTGTTATGGAAGTTGGGTTTTCTGGGACCAGCAAGTGTGCCTAATAATAATAATAATAATAATAATAATAATAATAATAATAATAATAAATTTCTACCCTGCCCATCTGGCTGGGCCTCCCCAACCACTCTGGGCGGCTTCCAACAAATTGTTAAAATACAATAGTCCGTCAAACATTCAAAGCTTCCCTAAACACTCATGCAATGGGAAATGTGTGAGTGAGGAACACCTGAACCAGACTTCACTTAACAAATACTCTTGCAATTTCCTATAGCAGGGATGAGTATCCTGTGGGCCTCCAGATATTATGCGACTACAGCTCTCATTCTCACTGATGATTGGCCATGCTCTCTGGGGCTGATAGGGGCTGGAGCCCAGGGACACCTGAAAGGCCACAAATTCCCCATCTCTGCTACACAGAGAACCTTCCTCTCAGTTAAATAATGTAGCTTAGCTTCTCTTCTGCCTGGACCTCTCTCTGTGTTCTTTTGAGGGCTTGAACCAGCAGAGTTCCTGATGATGTGGAGAGGTCCCACATGCTTCCATTTGCAAAAATGCAGGCTCTTTTCAACATATATGTGGGACAGAGGTTGCTCCTGAATTCCTGCTCCCCTTGTCCCACCTATTGTGTTTCTTCTACCAACAATAAAGGTTTCAACAGGGCTCTTGAGTAGAGGCCCCAAGTGCTCCTTATTTATGCATTTTATTTGGTTGTGGAATGCACTGGAGATGAACAAAGGAACTTAAATGGAACACATTTCAAGGACAGCATTTTCAAATAAAGTGCCAGCAACGTTGCGGCACATGTCATAACATCATCTGATGTTGTTATTGTTGCTTGTTTTGGAGTTCTTCTGGTGGTGAGTTCTCCTACTCTGAAAATCAAGCTGCCCAGCATTAACAAACCGCTTTTGATTAAAATGGTCTATTTTATTAAACCGTCAAAGATTACCCCCTTTATGGACCTGTGCAAATTTCAGTTACCCGTTTTATACAACTACAGTCTCCTGCGCCCAATTATTAGTAACACCCACAGCTGGGCGTGCATGAAAACATACCATGTTGCAAGCCCATCTGTTCAGAGGGAGTGATCTGTAACTGCTCAATTTGGGCAAAAGCTGCTTTATCACTGCACAGTTCCTAAATAGAACTCTGAAATAATGATGCTCAGTTTCCACATTTAGATCCCAGGGAGATAATGTCCGTCTAGACAGATGGATATCTGGACTGGTGAAAGCAAGGACAGCTGAGAGGAGAGTGAATGAGGATAGCAAGGGACATACCTCCATTACTATCTCTTGTCTGAGACTTTCAGTCTCAAAGAAACGGTGATTACTGACTGCCTACTATGCTCTTGGGAATGCAGGGGGAAGGTGAAGAGCGTGATATGTGAAACCTGAGCAAATAACTTTCTCTTAGAGGGAAAGACAAATAAAAATGCAAAGGCATTATTCTCAGCTGATATAATTTCCCATAGGTTCAGTTTTGCTAGAGGTATGCAATGGGGGGAACATCCATGCTTCGCTCCCCACCCAAATCCCCAGAATCATCACAGGGCAGACTAGAAGTGAGGAAAAATGGGTAATGGTAAAGTTCAAGACAAAGAGGCAGGGGAAACTATAAATCCCATGCTCCCAAGCAGAAAATGTCCACCTAAGAACAAGCAGGCGAGATCTCCCATGCAATCATTTATCTCTCCCTCATTCTTGAGGGAAATGTGGGGGCTAAATTGGGAAAGGAGTAGGGCTAGTAGGGGAGAACAGGTCACTTCACAGAGGGGTAGTGTGCATTGGCAGCACCCAGGCCAAGGGTTGTACCCCAACTTCCTTGTGGACATTACGCAGGAGGTAACAGATGGACTTTGCTGTGCCCCTGTGCCAGCCACTCCTCACGGAGGTCACCTGCTGATCACCCATGTTCGCCCTCTCAGCTTGGCAAGCTCCAAGACTGATGTAGGAGAGACATGTTTCGTTGCAGCTGGGGCAGATGGAGACACCCAGTTGTGCTGCTGCAGATGCACCACTAAGTGACCTTGGACCAGACAGCCTAACCTACTCCACGGGGCTTTTGTCAGGATGGAACAGATTGGATTTAAGAACTTTCTATGCCACCCTGAGCAATTTAAAGGCAGGACAGGATAACTAAAGGGTGGGCTTCCTTTACAACAGCCTTTCTCAGCCTGTGGGTCCCCAGACGTTGTTGAACTACAATTCCTATCACTCCCAGCTAGCAAGGCCACAGCTCAGGGATGATGGGAGTTGTAGTCCAACAACATCTGGGGACCCACAGGTTGAGAACCGCTGTTTTACAATATCAACTTCAAATAGTCTGTGAATATTCAGCAAACAATCAATATTCAGACTTTTCAGATAATTTGACATCAGCTTTCTGAAAGAATTTTGCAAATAAATGCAAGGGTCCCTGAGATCATCTTCCGAGGCTTTCCTTCATGTGCCTCCTCCTCAAGAGGGTGACAGCACAAGAACTGCCTTTTTCTGCTCTCCCCAGAGAAGTTCGCCTGGCACCTTCATTATACACCTTTAAGCGTCAGGCAAAAATGTTCCTTTTTAACTAGGCCTTTGGCTGATCTTAGGGACGTGGGTGGCACTGTGGGAGGGACGCGGGTGGCGCTGTGGGTTAAACCACAGAGCCTAGGACTTGCCGATCAGAAGGTCGGCGGTTCGAATCCCCGTGACAGGGTGAGCTCCCGTTGCTCGGTCCCTGCTCCTGCCCACCTAGCAGTTCGAAAGCACATCAAAGTGCAAGTAGATAAATAGGTACCACTCCAGCGGGAAGGTAAACGGCATTTCCGTGCGCTGCTCTGGTTCGCCAGAAGCGGCTTAGTCATGCTGGCCACATGTCTGCAGACAAACGCCGGCTCCTCGGCCTATAGAGCGAGATGAGCGCCACAACCCCAGAGTCAGTCACGACGGGACCTAATGGTCAGGAGTCCCTTTACCTTTACCTTTTTGGCTGATCTTATTGACATCCAACACCCTTTTAGAATGTTGCTTGGTGTGTGTGTGTGTTATTGGATTGTTGCTTTTGGTTTGATTTTATATTTTGGTGTGTACCGTTCTGAGACCTCCAGATATAGGGCGGTGTATAAGTTGAATAAATTAATAAATAAGCAAACCACTTGACCCCTCCCCCAACTTGACGGCTCAGTTCTATGTGTATTCTTTTCCCACTGCAAATGCATCTTAGGTTTCGGCAACCTTTCAGGAGTTTCCAATATCGTCACACTGGTGTCCCAAACGCAGTTGACATTTCTGCAATATTTGATACCAGTATTTGATATCTGACAGATTATATTTGACAATATTTAATGGCTGTCACAAAATGGTATTCGGGGTGTTGTTTTCGGTACTAAAGAGCTGGCATGCAATAGTACTGGCATCTGGTATTGTTTGATCATTGACATGCATGGTGTTTAGTATTTGGTGGCTGATACGCAGTCAGCCTGCATGCTTGACAAGAGTGAATGGTTGGCATGCGATTGTAGTATTTGGTGTCTCTAAGTTAAACCGTGTGCTGTACGTAAATATGCATAATGGTAACCTGATGGCCCTTTTTAAACTTGAGAATATGTTTGATGGGGAGGGCAAGTAGATAGGAGAGAAGTAGGGGACAGGAAGTAGCATTTTAATCCAGGCTGGGGTGGGGCTGGGACTCCAACTCCCATCAGCCTCGGCCATCATGTTCTGTGGTCAAGGATGATGGGAGTTGGAGTCCAACCAAATCTGGAGTCTCACAGCTTCCCAGTTCCCTAGTTTGCCTGTTCACCAGAGCCACGTTTTTCTTATAATTTACTGCTTCTCCTTATATGCTTCCTTTAGCATATTTGAATGTTCTCTGTATTGCGAAGAGCCCTGAGGCTGCCTGTAGAAAGGAAGGATGAAAATGCTGCACGTTAAATTAAATCTAAATAAGGAAATCAATAAAGCTGCAGCTGTGTGAGAGAGAGAGAAAGAGGGGGAGGGGTTGTATATATGAATGCCCATCTTCTCCCCAAGAAACAAAAAAATCCCTCCACTCATGAGAGGCGGGAAGGGGGATGGCGAAGGGCAGACTAACCACTTCTCCCTGAAATGGTAGCCTTCTATTGCAGGGATTATTTTTAAGCGGGAAAGCATTGAAACTTGTTATTCCCCACCTGTAGCCCGAAGCAAAACAGTCAGAGAAAAGCTTTACCACTTAATTCTGCTAAATGTGTGAATTCACCCATCAGTAGCAGAATGTTGGATAAAGTAGAATGATGGTGTGTTTTTTTGTTTTTCTAAAACACATACACACACACACACACACACACACACACACACACCCTCTTCTTCCCCTACTGGTTTATCCCAATCTTACACATAATATCAGGGGGAATGCTCTTTTTTTTGCAACTGAGGGCCACATTCCCTTCAAAGCAACCTTTTGAGGGCCACCACATGCCAGTGGTGGGCAAGGGCAGAGGCAAAAGTGGGAGGAGCAATGAATGCAAATTTTACCTTTCTGCAGCAGGCTGGTTTCTACATACCCCCAATGCATTACTCTCTATCTTCCATTGAGGCAAGCAAGAGGCATTCTCAGAGTTTAAGGGCATATCCCAGCAAAGGCAAAAACACACAAGGAGGGGTATGGAGTAGGCATAGGTGCCATCTTGTGGGTGCCCGCAATGAAGGGCTTCAGCTTTGCCCATTGACTTTGGGAGGGGCCAGTCCCCACAAATATACTGAAGCACCCAGGGCACCCTGGATTTGGCTCTGGTACGAGGTGGGGCTAAGGAGGAGGTATGGCCTGGGAACATCCTGAGGGCCACGTAGAGAGTTTGGTAGGGCTGCATTTGACCCCTGGGCCTGAATTTCCCTGCCCCTGCTATTTGCTGGTACATCAGTCACCTCGGCATCATAATATATTCAGGCTGTGATCTTATATCCATTTGTATTCAATGGGCCTTAATTCTGAGTAGGTATGTATAGGATTCAAGTGTCAAACCTGTACCAGTGTTAGAAACTGAGGTATATAAGCTAGGCACCACACAGCACCTTGAACTGAGATTGTGGACGCCACAACGGAATGTCTATTCACCAGAGGGTGGGACTCAATGACCCTTGGGGTTTCTTCCAATGCTAGAATTCTACGATTCTATTATCTAAACTACCTTGCTTGACTGTAGGTTGCTCATACAACAATTCACTTCTCCCCATACAAGAAGGAGAAACGCACACAGTGGGAATGGAAACGATGGACTAAGGCAGAGGTTCCTAAACTGCGGACAGCAAACTGGCACCCAGAAATCACCACCTAGTCACAACTGGACACACGCCAGTTGAAAAATGCACCTGGCTAATTTCAAACACTGACCTGTACACCTTGCTCATATACAGCTAAAATGGAGCATAGGAACACAGGAAGCAGCAGTATGCCAGGACAGACCATTGGTTTATCCAGCTCAATACCTACAAGCTCTCTAGGACAGGCATCCCCAAACCCGGCCCTCCAGATGTTTTAGGACTACAATTCCCATCATCCCTGACCACAGGTCCTGTTAACTAGGGATGATGGGACTTGTAGTCCCAAAACAGCTGGAGGGTCGAGTATGGGGATGCCTGCTCTAGGGTTAAAGGCAGGAATCTCTCCCAGCCCTTCCTGGAAATGCTGTGGATTCAAACTTGCCCCTTTTGCATTCAAGTCACGTGCAGTATTTGTTTGTTTGTTTGTCTGTTTATTTTTGGCATTTCTTGCCCCCCTTTTACATCGGTGGTTACAAAGATGGTTTCCCATCTCTACCTCGCAGTTCCGTTCCGCTCTTTCAGAAACGGTTCTAATATTTTGCTTTAATCACACTGTGCCGCGAAAACATTCTCTTGTTCCTCGGCACACAGAGAGGACAGAGCAACCTCCAGAGACCTGTATTAGGCTGTGGACCATAAACCATGGGAATAGCTGAAAGGGATCTCGCCTGAGGCAGCATCCCCTTCTCGGTACTTAAAGCAGAACTCAACCAAGGACTCGGAAGCAGAGAAAATCTAAAAGCAGAAATGTTCCTTTCTGGAGGTCAAAGAGACAGGCAATTGGAAAGAAAAGGGGAAGATTCCCCCCTCCCTTTTAAAAGGAAATCATGACACAACTGATTTTCAGCTGCCAGGCGTCTTGTGTACCCAACATCAAAACACGTCTTCCTTGATTCCAAATAGTTATTGGTTTTTAGGGAGGAACTGTGTGGCCCCAGCAAAGAATCCACAGTTTGGTTTTTCATGTCTTTGAGCGCTCTCATAATCCATTATTCCAGTATTTGTTACTTACCATTTTTATATAAAAGGAAAGAAAATTACTTTTGGGGGGGGGGATGACTCCAAAGGGCTTGTGTAATTTCTGACCCATAAGACCTCTTGCTGCGTTAATGTATAGAATTGTAGAGTTTGAATAGACTCATAAGGATCATCTAGTCCAACTCCCTGCAATTTGGGAATCGAAGCTAAGCTGCTTGAAGAAAGGGAGAAAGGAGCAGCAACTGCAGCACATATTTAAAGGGCACCATTAAAGCGCAGATGGCAAGGGAAGAGTCGCAGCTCATTGGTAGAGCACACACTCTGAATGCAAAAGGTTGCAGGTTCAGTCCCCGGGATCTCCAGGTAGGACTGGATAAAGCGTGTTCTCCTTCATGGAGAGCAGGTGTTGCAGTGGAGGCCGACAAGACACTCCAAAGTTGTGGGGCGGGCTAATTGATCATTGGCCACTGTTGTGATTGGGCTTCCCTTGTTGTTGGGAAGAAGTTAATGTTGCCATTCTGTGATTGACAGCCAGAAATGTTAAAACTCCCTGCACGAAGCGTAGAGCTTCCTCTTTTCGCTCCGTGCATCGGATTGCCCATCCCCCCCCCCAATATTTAGGGTTGTTCGCATTGACCTTGCTATGCCTGTTATGGGGTTGTCTGCTTTTGGGGCAGGGGCCCGGTAGGAATTTTGTCCATCTGGCTGATTGGCTGGTGCCATTTGGTTTTTGCCTACTATGTAGCAAATCGTCACAACTTGTAAGGCTGCGGTTAGGCATTGGTTTATGGTTTGGCTGGTTGAGCGGCATGGATTGGCTGTGCCTGCCCCTCTAATGCTGCTGCTGCAAGGGATTTCGTTAAAGGAATACAGGGGCTCACCATTGCTTTTGTCCGAACCCTGTCAAGGGGCTAGGGCCACGCAAGAGCCCCTGGTTGCATTTGGGGAGGGCTGAGGGCAGGTTCCCTTCTCCGTCGCTACCCCCAAATGTATTCCACTTTTCTGATTTTCTTGCGAAATGTCAGTCTGTCCCCCACTGGGGGGCAGATAGTCGCAACCAATGCCTAAGCAACCACTCACATTTTTTGTATTTTAATAAAGTTGTGCCCAAAAATTATGCCAAAAACCTTAAACAAAATTTCTGTGTGATGTGTGAGTTATTTGGGGTGGCTTGGGAACCTCAACACGCAAATACTCCTCCCAGAATTTTTGAAGGGGTTCTGCTGCTCAGTCGAGATGATGCTGAGCTACATGGACCAACGATCTGGCTCTGAGTCAGGTGATACGAAACACAGCACAATTCATTCAGCACCAGAGCTGCTGTCTGGGCACACCCTAAGAGGCCCCCATACCTTGCAAAATGATAAATATGCTGCCTGGAGACAAGCAAGTCAAGTTGTGTATCCATAGCAGTGACTGGAGGAGGAATGACTGCTGGGATTTGTGCAGAGAACCGGACACCTTTGTCTGCCCCAGGTGCAACTCTCTCACCTATCGGTCTCTACAGCCACAGAAATTGCTGCAACCATCCCACAGCTTGACTTCACCCCCCAAAGAGCACTCTGTTAGTGTATAAGGGTTTCATGCATGAAAAGAAAAAGGACAAGAAAGGGTTGGCTTTGGTGTGCTATTTAATTTGGGTGTGTTTTGCCCTGCACTTGCAGCTAGTTAAGCATGTGAGAATGACTCAATAAACACACGAGACATAACCGACTGTGTTCTTAGATAAATAAGGTATACTATTCATGTATCAAATCATAAATTTCAATGGAAGTAACTCATAAAGTTCAACAAACGAACAAAGCAGAAGACCCAGTGGATCAGATCATTCTGTAGCGGCTACTACAGAATGCCATAAGCTACTACTATGCCATAAGATCCACTGTCCTGTAATATCACATATGAGATTTAACTACTGATGAAGCCCAGGACAGCGAAACAAGGCCAATATTCTGGAAATCCTTGTCTTAGACTCTGTGAAAGGATTCTGTGGAACTGTAACAACTGTTCATGTGGATTGTTTGGACCTTATGAACAGACAGGTGGAATAGACACTATCACATGGATGGACCTTATGCATGAACTGACTAGAGTATGATCTGATCCACTGGGTTTTCTGCTTTGTTCATTTGTTGAACTTTATGAGTTTACTGAGTATGCTTTACGTGACCAAAGGTTTATTTGTTGTTGTTTTGCTTGTGAGAATGACTCAGCAAGCATGTGAGAATGACTCAGCACAATCTACAGTATAAATGTGGTTGTGTTGAAGGCAAGTTGACTATTGGCCCTTGCCCAGATCATTGTGTGTACACTGAAAGAAAACTAGATCGACAGCCGTATGTAACTGACACTGCATTATACTGTCAGTAAAGCAACTGACTCTTCCTAGCACTGTTTGGTGTTTCTCTGCTCTTTTGGTGGGTGCTCTACACATGCCCCTACACACTCCTCCATCGTCTCCCAAGGCACATGGATAAAAGGTAAAGGGAAAAAAGTAAAGGGACCCCTGACCATTAGGTCCAGTCGTGGCCAACTCTGGGGTTGTGGTGCTCATCTCGCTTTATTGGCCAAGGGAGCCGGCGTACAGGTCATGTGGCCAGCACGACTAAGCCGCTTCTGGCGAACCAGAGCAGCGCATGGAAATGCTGTTTACCTTCCCGCCGGAGCGGTACCTATTTATCTACTTGCACTTTGACGTGCTTTCGAACTGCTAGGTTGGCAGGAGCAGGGACCGAGCAATGGGAGCTCACCCCGTCGCGGGGATTCGAACCGCCGACCTTCTGATTGGCAAGTCCTAGGCTCTGTGGTTTAACCCACAGTACCACCTGCGCAGATGGATGTTAGCTGCTAAAAGACCATTCAGCAATAAGAAAAGAACCTGGGCCAATGGAGAGTAATGCCAGCACAGCTATAGAAGTATAGGGACATAAAAAAGCTACCTTCTACTGCCCCAGACCAGTGGCTCCTCTAACTTAATAATGTCTACACTGACTGGCAGCATCTCCCCAGGGTTCAGGAAGGGTTTCCCTTCTAGCCCTACGTGGCAATGCTGCAGTTTTAGCCTGGGACCTCCTTCATGCAGAACAGATGCTCGGCCACTGAGCTATGGCCCTCCCCTGTAATCATTTTCCTTTCTTCTGCAGCCCAAAGGAATTGTGCAGGCTATTGTTTCAGGAGAAACTTGAAGCTGTAAACTCGCCAAACTCACAGAGCATAATGCAAGGCGCCAGCAGTTTACGTGAGCCCTGGGAATTTGAGTTCCTTAGGAAAGGTCAGTGGTTGAGCAGCAGCTGGAGGGAGAGAAAGATGCAGTCCCCGGAGGCAGCGAGGAGGGGCTTTTACGTTCTTTCTGAGAAAAAGTATATTTTAACATTTTGATTTTTGTGGGGTTTTTTAGGGGCGAGATCTTTTATGGATTTTCGGTGGCCTTTGCATCTGTCAGAGGTTTCCTTTCTTGAGAAGGTCATAACAGGCGTACTCTGTGGCAGATGACTGTAAAACGGATGGCAATCATAGCTTTCCCAGTAATGAGCAATGTGGAATCTCCCCTTCTGATAACAAAGGAAAACCCAAAATGTGCTTAGTGCAATTTTTTCTCATGTAAGAAAGGGGAATATAATAATAATAATTTATTCTTTATACCCCACCCATCTGGCTGAGTTTCTCCAGCGACTCTAGGTGGCTCCCAACAGAATATTAATAATAAAAATAAAAAGTGATAAAACATCAAACATGAAAAACTTCCCTAAACAGGGCTGCCTTCAGATGTCTTCTAAAAGTCAGATAATTGTTTATTTCCTTGACATCTGATGGGAGGGTGTTCCACAGGGTGGGCGCCACTACCGAGAAGGCCCTCTGCCTGGTTCCCTGTAACCTCACTTCTCGCAGGGAGGGAACCACCAGAAGGCCTTTGGAGCTGGACCTCAGTGTCTGGGCTGAACGATTGGGGTGGAGACACTCCTTCAGATATACTGGGCAGAGTAAGGTTACCAGATTTTTTTCAATGAATCCAGGGACACTTATTGGTCGCTACGTACATGTGAATGCTGAGAAAGCTGTAAATCCGGGGACTGTCCCGGGAAACGGGGATATCTGGTAACCTTAGTTAAGAGTTTTAAACGTCAGCACCAACACTTTGAATTGTGCTCGGAAATGTACTGGAAAAGTGACTCAGTCAATGACACCTCTCCCAACTCACCTGGGGAAAAAGCACATGGGTGTAAATTAAGCTGGTGTAATGTTACACCAGAACCAAAGCCTGTTCAGCAGTGGTACTGGTGGTAATGCTCTGCCTCAGCCTAGCTTCTAAAATAGTACTCTGTGTCATGTTGCTTGATAACATGACCAAGCTGTTCTGGCTTGGAATCCAGCCTAATTTCCCCCTCCTCTGGCCTGGCCCTTTTGTTTGGGTTCCTCTCCCCTTTCCATTTTGCTCTCCCCTTCTTTTGGGGGATCTCTTTGTGTGAAAGTAGGCAGGTATGGAGGAAGGACACAATTATGCCCAATCTCGATTACCTTGGATTATTTAGTTCATCTGTTGAGGTCTAAGGTCCGGTATCTCTTCTATCTCTAGGGACATTTAAAAATTGCTTCTCTGAATGAATCGGGAAATGATCCACCCAGACAATAAGATGGCTCTTTCTACCCTTAGATCTAGATATATTTATCTGTCCTGCAGATCCACCCAGTCTATAATCTTTTCCTCCCATGCAGTTGTCAGGTTTGCTTCTCCATTCAGCATTCTCCGCCACTGAGTAATTATGGGACTGGGGTGGTTTTTTTGGGGGGGGAGGGCATTCTTCTCCCTAGGCTTTTTTCCTACTGAGTAATTATGGGGGTTTTTGGCGGGGCAGGGCATCCTTCTCCCTGGACTTTCTTCCTACATATTTGTTCTACTTGTGCATATTTTGGGGGGTCGTCCAACTCTGTCAATATCTCTCCCTTGTATGTGGGTGAAGCTTTGGGCTATATAAGCTCAGGATGACTCCAAAACATCCAACACAGCCTTTCTTAACCAAGTGCCCTCCAGATGTTGTTGGACTACAGCTCCCATCATCCAGTGCACTGACTGATGCTGATGGGAATTGGAGCCCAATGGCGTCTGGTGAGAAAAAAGTTGCAAAGCCTGTTCCAATGGCAATCAAAGGTCCCTCCCCTCAAAAAAGTTTGAAAACACCATTGTGGAAAAGCACCTTGTTTTCAGACTCTACATTGCTAATACTTGCACTGTTTTGATGTTCTATTCTTGTTTGCCCTGGGCTCATTTCAGAGGTAGGGCAGGATAGATGATGAGGTTGATGGTGATGATGATGATACCTGAACAAACAAAAAAGAACTTAAATGTTGCTTTTCAAAAGCCTCTTTCTTGTTGGAGAGAGGGGCTGGGATTCCATCCCCTCCTCTTAGTGAAATGGCCATTTCTGTCTAATAAATTACCTCCCCAACTCCTGTGAGAGCAACTTTTTGGGAAAACAACAGGAAAAGAAGTTCCTAAGTGCAACAACTGGAGTGATATTTCGACAAGAGAGTCTTCCAATTAGTGCCTGGGAGAATCGAGGGGGAAACTTATGTGGTAAAAAATAGCTTGAAAACTTTAGGCAAGTCCCTGAGGGCTGTTGAAGATCTAATTAATGGAACTCAGCTATCAACCAATCCATGTACAGCTCTCCGCACGGTCTAGAAAACAGCAGTAGACATTAATGAGCCCTTTGTATGAATTTGGGAATTGAGGCTGAGCAGTCAAGTTTCAGGTGGAAAATAACTTCTTGTCTGAACTAGCTACAGTGGATGGTTGTTTTATGTGAAGGCTGGGTCCTCTCAAAGTACAACAAAGGATACAGATACCAGCCTGGCTGAGATGATAAGAAGGTTTCTACCCTCCAGACATTCAGTTGAATCTCTAATTGGAAAAGTCTACAAGCTTAAAATTTGTATTACTGTGAAGGATTACGGAGCAAATTGACCCAGGTCCCTGCCCCTTCTCCCTCTTATGTATTTATGAGGTATTGAGCAGTGTGCACTAATGTTAAGAGAGATGGGACGGGAGCCTGGAAAAGAGAAGACTGAGAGGAGATATGATAGCCATCTTCAAATATCTCAGGGGCTTTGTCACATGGAAGAGAGATCGATCTAGTTTGCTCATGCTCTGAAAAAGTGCCCCATCTCTGCTCTAAAAGATAAAGTTTGGAATAAGGCATGTCTAGCTATTGAACTTGCACTGCTTCTCTCTCTCTCCTCTTTCCTGAAGTGACAAAAGTAATGAATTGCAGCCGGAGGAGTACAGAGGCAAAGGAGCATTCCCTAAGTGATGCAAAACTGCTTCGGTGTTTCCCTGAAACAAGCTAAAATCATGTTAAGTCCCTTTGGGAGTTATTAGAAGAACACCTTTAGCTGCTGTCCACGAAACCGAAACAAGAATAAAAAGATGCTAATCGAGGCAACCTTGACTCCCTACACGCCAAACTCTTAGTTGCTCCATGCAATCCTATCATCGTACAACTCATTGATAATTGCTAGTTCAGTGAACGCTGTTGTTGTTGGAGCACAGCAGCTGCCCACACAGACACGTCTCCTTGCATCTCCCCTCCTACGCTCCACAGAAATCAGATGTGTGTTTGTTTGTTTTTGGAAAAAATAGAATAATAATAGTGTGTGTATCTATTTTTTAGTGGAAAATTACCACTTTGCATGCATATATATATATGAGATCAAGAAATACTTTTATGTTTCAAGTAAGAGTGGATCTGACCACCAAGGCTGCAATCTTGCAAGCAGCAATGCTGAACCAAGCTTCAGGGCAAGGAGCAGACATTGGGTGGCAAAGCCTGCACTCTGCTAACCCACTCAGGTCTCAGTGATACAGACCAGATTGGCCTCTTCATCCATAATCAGATCATAGCCAGGTTGGGGTATTGTCTAGGATAGCAGTTCTCAACCTGTGGGTCCCCAGATGTTGTTGGACTACAACTCCCATCATCCCTGAGCTCTGGCCTTGCTAGCTAGGGGTGATGGGAGTTGTAGTTCAACAACATCTGGGGCCCCACAGATTGAGAAAGGCTGGTCTAGAGGTTTTTATTGGGGTGGGTGTGTTTCTGTTGCTGTTTTTATTGCCCTGCTTAAAATGTTTTGCATTGTTTTTAATTGCTTTTAACTGGTGTGTTTTTATATTTGGGGGTTTTGTTGTTTTCAAATTAAGGGGCGTAGAATGTGCCTGGGAAGAGAGGAGCTGGGGAAAACTGGGGCAGCCCCGATCACAGTGGTTTGGGGCAAGGGGTGGTGGGACCAGCTTAGTAAGGGGCACATGGCACAGACAGTTAGTGACTGTGTCATGTGCCAGCCCCTCCTCCAACCTAGGGAATTATGCTTCCCCAGCCAGCTGTCGGGTCTGAGGCTACTTCTGCAGGTTGCAGGATATTTCAGGATCAAATCAGAAACCAGGAAGGCTTCTCTAAATCAGGGATACCTCTGGAAAATAGGAATTCTTATAGGGTCTGTGTTATAGGGGCAGTGCATGCCTTGCCCCCTAACATTGGTGGGCCACCAGAAGACCACGTTGAGCCCTTGCTAAAGGCTCCAGGGGTTCGGAAGGGCCTCTCACTGAGCTGGGTCAACCTTACCACCAATCACTGCCAGGCCAATGGGGAATGGGGGGTATCACAGCTGTTGAACTGGAGCAATGCCCCTCGCTTTCCTGGCTGGAGCATAGAGAGGGTTGTGTGTGCAGAACCTAGTTTGCAGTACACAGGTAAAATTTACATTAATTGCTCCACCCACTTTTGCCTCTGGCCCCGCCCCGCCCTGGCATGTGACCCCTCCCCTCCAGGACATTGCCAAGAAGAGAACATAGCCCTCGATTCCCCACCCACCCACCCCTGGAATAAATGAATAAAGTGTTTGAGTCCCAAATATGGAACTGGCAAGCTGTGGTCGCTTCTCTTCCTTATCGAAACGCTGTGAGTTAATGCAGATGTCAAGCAGAGGCTCACAGATGTGAACGGTGGAAAAATGTAATGGATATAGTCACTTACTGTATCTGCTGCCTTTGAAAGAGCAGTTGCAACATTTAGGCGCTGCTTTGTGTCTCGAGGTGCTTATGGCAGATAAATGTGTTTGCTTCTCGGCGACATCGAGGAAAAGCTGTAATTATTATTATGTTTATAGCTGACTGTGTCTGTAAAGAAGCTTTTAGGTAGCCATATTGTGCTCAAACTGCTTTTACCCTTTGTAAGGGTATTGCTTAATTTTGCTAAACTATATTCTTTCAGCCTCCCCTTCCCTTTAATGTGCCAATTTAATACCTCTTAGGGATCATGACAACAGACCTTCCTCACATTCTGCTTCATTTACTGGAAACTGCTGTATTGATATCCAGAGAGAAATGCTGTTATTTTTAACCATGCACCAATCTTCCTCCTATATGAATATGGGTTTTTAACAGTAAATAAATTTTGAGGGGGTGGGGGGAGAACTGGAGCCACAGAAGAAAAGGGAAGGAAAGGGAAAAGATCGAATCTCCATGTACCTGTATAGTTTATTAAGCTGTGGAGTATTTTATACTAAATTGCATTAGTTAGGCCCTGACTGACTCCAGCTGCAAAATGTTGAGGTGCCTGAACAGACTACAGTGGTACCTTGGGTTACATACGCTTCAGGTTACAGACTCCGCTAACCCAGAAATAGTACCTCGGGTTAAGAACTTTGCTTCAGGATGAGAACAGAAATCGCACAACAGCAGCATGGCAGCAGCGGAAGGCCCCATTAGCTAAAGTGGTGCTTCGGGTTAAGAACAGTTTCAGGTTAAGAACGGACCTCCGGAACGAATTAAGTACTTAACCCGAGGTACCACTGTATTTCCATTGGATAAATGTTGGAGGGTATGGAGTTATCCGACCCCTTAGCCCACTGAAGGCAATCCTGTATAGGGAAGAGTTTTTAAAATGTTTAATGTTTTATTATGTTTTTTATATATATGTTGGAAGCTGCCCAGAACGGCTGGGGCAACCCAGTCAGATGTGTGGGGTATAAATAGTAAAATTACCATTATGGAATGGGATGTCCCTATTTGTATAGGAAAAAATGTTGGAGGGTGTGTATTGCATGGTATGCTAGCGTGTGTGGAGAGGGATGTGCAGAGAGAGAGAGGAATGGTCAGGAAGGAAGAAAGAGAGAGCGAATGCATGCATGCAGATTCTGCTTTTTCAGATTCAGATCTCAGTCCCCCTTCTGCTTTCGGTGGGGTAGGAGAGAGAAAAGGGAGAGACAAAAAGAAAAGGGTTTTAATGGGGATGGGGTTTTAAATTAGGTGAGTGTTGTTGGGTTTTTTGGTGGGTGGGGTTGTTTTAAATAGTTCTTAAGTGTTATATGTTAATTTATATTTTGTGTTTGCATTTTTTGGTTTTATAAGGCTGATTGATATTCTACAGCGTTTTAAATGTGTTTGTGGGGAGGGGGTTATTGTTTTGTTGTTTTAACTAATGACTTGTGTGTTTACCTGTATTTTCATCCTGCGAATCACCCTGGGATCTTGTGACGAAGGGCAGTATTAATAATAATAAGGCAGTGATCCGACAGAATGCCGCTACCCCCCCATACACAACTGCCCATCCACTTCAGTGATCTGGGGCTACATCCACACCATACATTTAAAGCTCTATGATACCACTTTAAACAAGCCTGGCCCACCTGTCTCAGTATTGTCTATAGTGACTGGCAATGGTTCTCTAAGGTTTCGCACAGGAGCTTTCGCCAGCCATACCTGGGGGGGGGGGTGCCATGGATTGAACTTGGGTCCTTCTGAGCCTCGGCCCAGTATACCTGAAGGAGCGTCTCCACCCTCATTGTTCTGCCCGGACGCTGAGGTCCAGCGCCGAGGGCCTTCTGGCAGTTCCCTCATTGCGAGAAGCAAAGCTACAGGGAACCAGGCAGAGGGCCTTCTTGGCAGTGGCACCCACCCTGTGGAATGCCCTCCCATCAGATGTCAAAGAGATAAACAACTACCTGACATTCAGAAGACATCTGAAGGCAGCCCTGTTCAGGGAAGTTTTCAATGTGTGACATTTTAGTGTATTTTTGGTCTTTGTTGGAAGCCGCCCAGAGTGGCTGGGGAAACCCAGCCAGATGGACAGGGTACAAATAATAAATTATTATTATTACTATTATTACTTCTGTATGCGGTGCAGATGTTGTACCAGTGAGCTCTGTCCCTTCCTGTAATGAACCCTGCCTGAAATCCTAGAGAACTGTCAGTCAATGTAGACAGTAAAGAGCTCCGTGAACCAAACAGCATAAGACAGCATCCTAAGACAGCAGTATGGGGGGTGGAGGCATAGCAGAATATTCTCCTGCAGTCTGCTGATTAGTTTGCTGGATCAGGGGAAAAGAGCCTGTGCCCTGGAATTTACTAGCCAACACATCGGTTGCAGACCTCTAGTCTTAATTTGTTGTTCTAGAAAGTTTTGCTGTGAGATCTCCCCCTCCCTCTGCCCCCACTACCCTTGAGGGTACTCCTGTATATTTGTTCCAATTTGTACATTACAACAGGGCAAACACACAGGGACAAACAGAACAAGCCTAATCCTAACAAGGCAGCTTCCTTCAGCCTCTCTGAGAAATTAATTTTTACCCTCAGGCATGTGACAGATGACTGGGTGAACCTAATATAATAAAGGTGTGTGGTTTCACTTGATAAAAACTGCTGGCGCTCTTCCCCGGGTCTCCAGAGTGTGAAAGCTGAGTAAATTACAGACATCTCTGCAAATCGTCGAGGCAGCACTCGGCCCTTACCTGAAACTCATCTGTATGGGATTTCTTTTTCTTTTTAAATGAGTCTGATTGGATCAGTGGAAGAACGGGGAGACATAAATAAAGGAGGCAACCTCCAGGGAACGGAGAAAAATTGTGCCTTCAAAAGCATACAAATGACAAAAAGAGTTCTCTGAGTAACAAAAAGAAAACAAGACTTTGAAGATAACAAAAGGAATGCCCCCAAAGTCCTGAGGGAGCTAAAACACACAGGCTTGTGCATTCCTTCTCTAGATGCAAAATCGAGTTTTTCTTGTTTACTCTCAGATGTGCATGGTTTTGTTACCACTGGTGTATAATTCAGATATTATGTCTGAGGTGAATGTGTCACTGGGCAACAAGCAAGTTCTTCATTTCTGTTCATTTTTTTGCTCGATCCTGTTCCAAAATTATACCTTGTCATTAGGTGATAATCCAGGAGGACTAGTCAGAAAAGAGCTAGCCTAAGGTTTATGCTAAGGGGTTGTAGGTGGGGAGGTAAACCAGGTTCCCCCATAGTTCTCAGAGAGTGCAACTCACTGAATGCTAGGAATTCTGGGAGATTTCTGCATTGCAGGGGGTTGGACTAGATGATACTTAGGGTCCTTTCCAACACTATGATTCTATGAATTGCTCTTAAGTGAATATTGGAAATTCAAAATTGCCCAAAGGCTAAAGTGTGACCTTCCTTAATTTGATATTCCTGATTACAAAAGTGCTGCATTTGCATTTTGAGTTTCTAAACCCACACAAATGATTTTCCCAATCACAATGGTTCCATTGGGGCAAATCAACTTAATAATGAAATTATTATTATTATTATTATTATTATTATTATTATTCCACCCATCTGGTTGGGTTGTCCCAGCCACTCTGGCCTGCCTTAAGGCAGCCCTCACTTGACTTCTTACTCACATCTTCAAGTAGCCTGTGTAATACGGAGGACAACTAACAGCAGTCCTCTGGATGATCTCAGTGGTCAGCATAGGCAGTCCTTAAGCTAACCTGCTCCCAAGCTGTTCTGAGCTTGTATAAGAGCTTTGAACCTGGCCTGGTAGCTCATAATCAGCAAGTATAGATTTTTCACAGAGGCATCACATGCTTTTGGTCACCAGCAGCCTAGCCACTGCATTCTGTACCAGCTGGAGCTTCCAGACCAGGGCAGCCCCACAAAGAGTGCATTCCAGCAATCCAGTCTTGAGGTCATCAGTGCATGGACTGTTGTGATCCATGGTGATGCTCCACATTGAGGAGAGGTGACAGCCCAAGCAAGGGGAGAGAAGAAGCTCCAGGTGGCCAAGGCAACTTGGAAGGAGTCCAAGAGGACCACAGAACATGCTCCTGAAGCTGAAGCGGAACATTCCCAGAAATGTCATGGAGCAATTGGCTGAATTTTATGGCAGAGCTAAATCATGGGAGGCAGTTCTGTTTCCTGGCTAGTTAAAGGGATGGTGCCATTGGCTCCAAGGAGGAGGAATAATTTATTTGTATGCCAGCCATCTGACTGGGTTTCCACAGTCACTCTGGGGGGTGTCAGGCGGCTGCAAGCAATTCCCACAGCTGGTTGCCAGGAACATACAAAGACAAGGAAAAGTTTCTTACCATAAACTTTTTATTCAATATTTACAGAGAGAGAGGCTCTGGAACTCAGCCTCTTGGATAATGGCATTGTCCCGAGTGAATCTCCACCCTCCCCCTTCTATCCCAGTTCCTCATTCATCATCATCATCACCTCCTTTGTCTTCAAGCCTACTCTTCTACTTTTAAGGCTTGCCGGGTTCTGGGAGATGGTGGGTCTGGAATGCTTTCTAGTGACAAATGTGTCAGCCAGCTCTGCCTGCTCCTCCTCGCCCATGATCTCCCAACTTTCTCCCTCATTTCCTCTGAGCTGTGACCTCCCTCAAACCCCTGTGGTGATTCTGAACTGTCTTCCTCGTCTTTGGAAGGGTCAGGCTGGGGAGGTGGTCTCCACCATTCCTCCTCTGCCCAGTCCCTGACAGGACTTTGATGAAAACATCAAAGGAAGACGACAATCCTTAAAAACAGGGCTACCTTTCAATGTTTATTTCCTTGACATCTGTTTGGAAGGACACTGCCTGGCTCCCTTTAACCTCACTTCTCGCAATGAAGTGCCAGAAGGCCCTCGGAGCTGGATCTATTGGGGTTTCCAGTTGTGGGGATCTTTCCTCAGGGATCTCTTGATCACCTGCGGAGTTCGTGGGCCATGCCCTTTGCTTCCCTTACCTGTGGTGCCCAACGGCGAGGAAATGCACCGTGTAATAACATCAAGACATGAAGCGCATGTAGTTCACATTTTTCTCCCCAGTTCTGGCCCATTTACTTCTGCCTTCTGCCACAAATGACTGATTGCGCCACCAGGCGCAGTCCAGGTTCTTCTGACACATTAAAAGTGCAAGCTGAAGTGCCTCAACTCAGTGTTTACACTCCCGTCATCTCTATTTATCGGAGACATTTCCTGCTTTCAAGTTCCCATTGCAGATAAACCCCTGCTCCTGGTTTAGACTCCCAGGAATGCCTTGTTAAAATTTTGTCAGGCTGATTTGTTAGCAGTGTCATTCCTCATGACTCAGCCGCTTGCCCACCCACAGACACCTCCTCACCTCTGCCAAGATCCCTAGACATTTAATCAGAGTATGTGGATGTATATATCTCACCTACAACACACATGCAATTAAATACACACACATATTGCCATTAAAAGGCAACATAGCCTGCCTAGGTCACAGGCTGGTGTAGGGAAGCTCCTTTTAAACTACTGACAACAACTGCATGACCATTGATGTGTTGTCGTTTTTTTGCTAAGTCTTGAAGCTAGAGAACAAAATACCTTCTTGACTTTGAAATCAGAGCAGAACAAGTCACCGTAGAGTGGATGAATGCAACGTACAGTGAAAGGAGGATAGGGAAGGAGAAGAAATTTCAGTACTTATTCAAAACCTAATTGATCAAATCTGCACTTTCTGAAACTATATGCAAAGCGAAAAGCAGCTATCCTTTGAAACTGGCAGTAATCTGAATTTTGCAATGCATTTGTATAACCAAACACTGCTTACAGAAATGCATATATTAAGGTAAAGGGTGCATAGGAATGAAGACATTAGTGACAACAACAAACAAAAATGCATTACATTAGGGGAAACGGCTTGCAAAAATGTGTATGTATGTCAAAATATGCATATAAAACTGCATATAGAAATGTGTTTAACAGGACTATAATGCTGGCAAATTTTCATAAGGTTCCTTTTTTCTGAAAATACAAATTGCTTCCGAACTGCATTTAAGATGGAAAAAATCAGGAAGGGTAAAACTTTCAGCAGTGTATAATGGCATGGAGTGGATGGAGGCAAACCAGTTTATGTTTTGATCTGTGAATTGCTAAAAGATCTTGTTGAGATTCGATCAGAAGTCTGTTGCATCCTGCTTCAGCCCATTGTATGCATTTTGTACACATTGTGTGTGCTTTTTTAGATAAGATGTAGGGTTTTTTCAGATTTGTACCTGCCCACCCCCATTTTGCATTCAAACAACAACAACAACAACCTTTATTATGGTCCAGAGACCCAACAAATCCTTACAAACCAATACACAGTTCATACAGCCTACCTTCAGGTTAAACAAGCATATTGTTCAGAATATAGGGATCATTGGTTATTGCAACCACCGATAAAAACTTTGCCACTGCTAATGTTCTAGCATTTGTCCGGTCTTCCAATAGGAACCTGACATAGTGAGCCTCTGATTTTTCTGGGAAAGGTACCAGCAAGGGTAGTATCAGTTCAGCCCTGGCTTGCTCATATTTTGCACAGTGCAACAAAATATGTTTTATGGAATCGATGTCTTGAGCACACGAGCAAAGTCTGTCCTGGTAGGGAACTCCTCTCAACCTGCCATCCAACACTGCAGAAGGAAAGACATTTAGTCTGGCTTTGGTGAAAAGCCTTCGATAGTTTGGTACTGTCAGGTTTTTAATATAAGATGTTAACTTAAAGACATGCCCATATTGTACTCCTACTGCCAGCGGACTACAGACTGAGTGTGATCGAGATAGCATTCAAACAACAGCAAGACTAATGTTCCCACCTGCCCCAGTCATTATCATTAACTCTCCTTCCAGATCTGATCTGATCAAGGTCTAGGTAGCCAGAACTGCCATGGACACCAGCTGTGTATTTGTGCTTGTCCCTCATTTTCCTTTCCCCTTGTGTGTTGTGTCTTTTTTAGGCCCCATTCCATGCCCAATAAGCTTAGGATACCTTTGCCCGGCAGCGCTGTGGCCCATAGATTGCAGCAAAATACTTGGCAAAAAAATCTATACAATGCCAGGCACACCTCTGTAGAGAAGTTACAGATAGGTAGCCGTGTTGGTCTGCCATAGTCAAATTTTTTTTTCCTTCCAGTAGCACCTTAAAGACCAACTAAGTTAGTTCTTGGTATGAGCTTTCGTGTGCATGCACACTTCTTCAGATACACTGAAACAGAAGTTGCCAGATCCTTCTATATAGGGAGAAGGTGGGGAGGGGTATTACTCAGAAGGGTGGTGGGAATGGGTGATTGGCAGATAGCTGTGATGAGCCTGTTGACGACTCTTAACGACTGCAATAGGTCTTACAGGAAAAAGCTTTTTCCTGTAAGACCTATTGCAGTCGTTAAGAGTCATCAACAGTGTATCTGAAGAAGTGTGCATGCACACAAAAGCTCATACCAAGAACTAACTTAGTTGGTCTTTAAGGTGCTACTGGAAGGAAAAAAAAAATTTCTCTGTGGAGAACAATTTCCATAGTTTAGTGGCTGTTACAGACAATGCTCATTTCCAAACCACCATTGGTTGTGGTTGTAAGATGGAAGTGGAGGTGTGTGCTCAGTAAGTTCCACCACCTCTTTTTATGGGGGGTGGGGTGGGGTGGAAAGGGCCTGCTGAGGGTGATAGAACTACTAAGAGGGCCCCTTCTCCCAATCTTAACATCTGAGAGGATTGAAAGGGAAGGACATGGCCTCTCAGATATTTGGGTTCTAGTCATCTAAGGCTTCAACAAACTGGGTCCAAAAATGAAGTGGTAACTGCTTTTCAGTGTAAAAAGGTAAAGGTAAAGGGACCCATGACCATTAGGTCCATTCGTGACCGACTTTGGGGTTGCGGCACTCATCTCACTTTACTGGCTGAGGGAGCTTCCGGGTCATGTGGCCAGAATGACTAAGCCGCTTCTGGTGAACCAGAGCAGCACACGGAAACGCCGTTTACCTTCCTGCCAGAGCGGTGCCTATTTATCTACTTGCACTTGACGTGCTTTCGAACTGCTAGGTTGGCAGGAGCAGGGACTGAGCAACGGGAGCTCACCCCATCGCAGGGATTCGAACCGCCAACCTTCTGATCAGCAAGTCCTAGGCTCTGTGGTTTAACCCACAGCACCACCCGCGTCCCGCTTTTCAATGTATTCCTCAGTAAAGCACACATTTTATAAATATACTTTTTGTGTGCTCAAAGTGCATTACAAAATTCAGGGTATTGCCCAACGTTCAAGTTCAAGAGTGGCAGATCATGTTTGGCCTGCTTGTTGCAGGATTCCCCCCACATGCCTTGGAACAGTTGCCAGTTTTTGGAAACAAAATGTGCTGCTCTCCTTAAACTGAAGTTGTGAAGATCTAGAGGACCTTCACCATTTCTTCTGCCAACCCTCCTGGTCTGGTTACTCACATTCCTGCAGAATCTGTTAAAAACCCACACAGGGGAAAGAATTGTCCAGATTTTTATTCCTCTAATTCTCGTGCATAAAGCTGGGAGCTGCATCCAAGTAACCTGTAGTACAGTACATATATTTCAGGCTTCATTTATACTTTTCGTACTTAACTTTATTAACTGTGTTTATCTTTTGCACTTCAAATGCTGACTCAGAACCAGATTTTCTTTTCCCACTAGAACTATTAAGCATTCCAAAAGGCACTGATGAAGCTCCTGGAATTCATATCCCACTAGATTTAGCAGTTCAACAATACAGGATTTTGTGAGCAAGAGCATTCAGGTTCATTTTCTTACTTTTTGTCAACATGCAGATGTACAGCAAACGATACCACACAGAAAGCTCAGTGCGAAATAATGGTTTGAGCTTCAGACTTTGAGCAGGGAGAGCCACCTCGCAGGGTTGTTGTGAGGACAGATGTGCTGGGAAGTATGTACAAACACACACACACACACACACACACACACACACCAATTCCCTTGGAGGATGGGAAGTCGGGCAGTACAAATTAACTAACATATGCACATCACGTGCAGAGAACATTTGTATTTTGTCATTTAAAGCCATAGGCTGGAGTCTGCTAGAATCTCGAGAAAAAACCATTTCCAAAATTGTTTAAGGGGAACATAAAACAAATCTTTATTGATGTGACAGTGGAGATGTTGCTTGGGAGATGAATTATTCATACGCTGAAGTACCAGAGAAGCTAATTCGAAATGTCCTCCGATACCTAAGTGAATCGCTACTCAAAACAGATATTGTTTCTGAGTCCAGTGTGTTTTGAATTGTGTGTCTGGGCGACACCGCTGAAGTATCACAGCTCTGCGCTGCAAGTTTCTCATGACATATCCTGTGTGCCTAGCAGAATACAAATGCCTCTTTCGGCCTGGAAAGTTGAATACAGAAACCAGGAACGATATTTGCATGGACTGTAAAGGCTACCTGTTCTTTCTGGGTCTTCGCTTGCATGACAATAGGCTTTCTTGGCTCCTTCTCTGATTCTGACTAGGTCTGAATGAATCTGGGCTACATCCACACCTTACATTAAAAGCACTGTGATATCACTTTAAACAGTCATGTCTGTTCAAATAGGAGATCCCTATTCTGTTCACAGAGCTACTAATATCAGAGTTCCAAGTGAAGAGGCCAGGGCTGGATTTAGGTTTGATGAGGCCCTAAGCTACTGAAGGTAATGGGGCCCTTTATATCTCCAGCTGTCCTTTGTCAACAATGAATTGTCGCTGTTTTTTTGTGTTGAATATATGTTATATGGTAATTTATGGACCTAATAGGTATCTAAAGCCATTTGCCACTGTTGCTGTATGTAGGTTTTATTTTATTTGTTTTTTATTTTATATTTTGGAAATGTACATCCAGGTTTTTTTTCCTTTAAATTTTTTGGGGGGCCCAAGAGAGTGGGGCCCTAAGCTATATCTTGTTAAGCTTTTATGTAAATCCGGCACTGGAAGAGTGGTTGTTAAGCCACTCTGGGAATTGTAGTTCTGTGAGGGGAACAGGGGTCTCCTGACACCTCTCAGTGCCCTCAACAAACTACGGCTCTCAGAATTCTTTGAGGGAAGTGCTTTAAGTGTAAGGTGTGAATGTAGCCTTTGTCTATTTCTGGGCCATGTCATTTCACATATTTTGCTCTAATCTGGAAGGCTCTTTTTATATCCGTATAAGGCGTGATACTATGTTAGCCTACTCCCTGTGGTATTTAGATAAATGGAACCAGGGGTGCCAACTTTTGTAAATAAAATATTGGAGGGGGGCAGGTAAGCCCCACCCTGCACGATCAATCACAAGACACAGCACATGTGCACCATTTGAATGGCAAAGCCCATCAACTGGGGGGGGAACTGGTCCCCTCAAATTTTAGGGGTGTGTGAAGGGACCTCAACCCCTACGAGTTGGGTGCTATGAATGGAACGGGTGTGTTGCACTGTTTTGGTTTTTTTGCAAACGTTTCCTCATCAGTTACTTTAGTTGGAATTATTTGCACTGATCTGATGGAGTACAGGAATGTTTTCCTGCTTTTAATTTGAAGAGCAACCTATTTTGCTGGGGCATGATTAGTTAGCCCTGCCTTTTCATAGAATCATAGAGTTGCAAGGGGTTATCAAGGGTCATCTATTCCAACCCCCTGCAATGCAGGAATCACAGCTAAAATTGTGTTTTTAAGGGGGGGTCTGGTTGTTCTTAATGGTTTTTAATGTGTCACTTTGATAAAAGCAACCAGTAATACTAACAATAAATCAGCATTAAAGAGCTGAACACAGGCTATTGAGTACAGAAGAAGTCCCATTCATTTTCATCCCAACCTAAATATTTGTGTGTGTGTGCTTCTTGATCTTCACCTTCTCCAATAAACATTGAGCCACCATTTTGATTTCATAACAGTCTTCAGCCTTGATGTTGCCACAAGCGCCTTTTGTCATTCTCCATTTCCTGAGTTCAGTTTGCTCCAGGAAACACTTAACAACAAGCCAGCAACATAAATATTGAGAGAGAAAGAGAGGGAGCAGATTATTATCAACAAAACTGCAACCTGCTTGAGGTCCAGCTGGATGCATGAAGCAAGCGTGATAATGGAAAGTACTTAAAAACCGGTCACATTTTCAAGTTTTCCAGGATTGAATCTGAAAGGTGAGTATCTGAGGGTAGCAGGAATGGGGAACCTGGAATTGAATCTGAAAAGGAGACAACCGAGGAGCAGCATCCATTCAAGGCCTGATGATCAGTTTGAAAGAATATAACCCCAGGGCAAAGAAGACACCAACCCTGCTGGCAAATTTGAAAGGAGAATGCTCCAGGGCAGGAATCGCTCTGGCCCTAATTATGAGCTTAAAGGTAGAGATCTCCAAAGCACCAGACCTGCATTAAGACTCTAGCCTGAAATCGACAAGAGGAGGGAGAAAGTGAGGGCTTTGTCCTGGGCTGCATACGTTTAACAGCCTGTGGTAATGGATGCAGCTGGTAGGAGATGGGGCAGACATCCATGCTTTGCATTTAAACAAAAACAGGCAGACTTCGGCAGGCTCAAGAAAGAGGGAAGAGGAAGAGGAGCAGCCAAACAAGAAGGCTTTCTGCTTACGGGCTTGCACAGCATAGTGGCAAAGCAGCGTCAGTTTCTGAGCCAGAAATTTAAGGGAAGGATCCACAGCACAGTAGCAGATGATGCATCTTGCATGCAAGGAGTCTGGAATATAAACAGTGACATCTCCAGGGACCTCAGAAAGCACAATGCAAAACTAGGAGCACAGGAAATGGCCTTATCCCAAGTCAAACCATTGGTTGATCAAGCCACACTGGATTCAGGCAGGATTCCCTCCCAGGGATTGAAGCAGGGACCTTGTGCATGGAAAGCTCAGGCTCTGCCACTGAGCTATCCCACAACTCTCTCCCATCAGGCTTAATAGACTGGTGGCCTGTGTAACTTTGGCCACCCAGTTCTTTGGTTACTTTGGATTTTATGGTTTTATTTCTTAAAGCCACCCAGGTAATTTTTTATGATATGGGGAAGCATACAAATTAAGGCTATGCCATACCCTCCAACATTTCTCTGATGAAAATAGAAATGTCAACAACAACAACAACATTTTTTTATTATTTATAGCCCAACTATCTGACCAGGTTGCCCCAGCCACACTGGGTGGCTTCCAACATACAGTGGTACTTCGGGTTAAGTACTTAATTCATTCCGGAGGTCCGTTCTTAACCTGAAGCAGGTTAGCTAATGGGGCCTCCTACTGCTGCCGTGCAACTGGAGCACGATTTCTGTTCTTATCCTGAAGCAAAGTTCTTAACCTGAAGCACTATTTCTGGGTTAGCGGAGTCTGTAACCTGAAGCGTATGTAACCTGAAGCGTATGTAACCCGAGGTACCACTGTATATAAAAACATAATAAAACATTAGACATTTTAAACTTTCCCTATACAGGGCTGCCCTCAGCTGTCTTCTAAAGGTTGTCTAATTACTTATCTCCTTGGCTCGGGGGTCACATAACTCCACACCCTCCAACATTTCTCTGATAAAAATAGGGATGTCCTAAGGAAAAGATCCTGAAGCTGAGGCTCCAATACTTTGGCCACCTCATGAGAAGACTCCCTGGAAAAGACACTGATATTGGGAAAGATTGAGGGCACGAGGAGAAGGGGACAACAGAGGACGAGATAGTTGGACAGTGTTCTCGAAGCTACCAACATGAGTCTGACCAAACTGCGGGAGGTGGTGGAAGACAGGAGTGCCTGGCGTGCTCTGGTCCATGGGGTCACGAAGAGTCAGACATGACTAAACAACAACAAAGGAAAAGTGGGACATTCTGGGATCAAATCAGAAACCAGGATGGCTTCTGTAAATCCAGGACTGTCCCTGGAAAATAGGGACACTTGGAGGGTCTGTTATGCACCAAATTTAGTTGAGGAAATCCCTCAGGCCTGCTGATACCTTGTGGATGGATGGATGGCACCATTTTGGACCTATATGGATCAGCACTCAGAACATGACTTTGCTATCAGTATGATAGGATAGTATGGGGGACACACACACACAAAACCCTCCATCCAGTTTGATTTTCACGTCTGTAAGAGATTGCTTTTAATAAGTACAGTGCAGAAACCTATTAAGGTCACTGGCTAAATTATTAATTTAGCACACCAGTTTCCGAAATCAGTCCCTTAGGCACAGCCATGAAGAGAATTTCGCCCACCTTATATCCATTTTGAACTTCAGTGGAAATGATGCATGGAGAATGAAGGTTCTTAGTGGTTGGGGTCACCTTCGATTTTATCTATAAACTAATATCAACACTTTGATTTACTAGGGTTTATGGTCAGGGCTGTTCAGCGGCTGCAAAACCCCTCTGGGCAAAATGAAAAGTACAGGAGAGATTTATTCTAAAAAATAATTTTAAAAAATGCCTTTAGTAAGGATGCCTGATTTTATTGTGCTTCTGAATTATAGATATGCCAGCTCATTCTGTCTCATTCATGAACCTGTCACAGGGAGCAGGAAATATTGTTAGTTATTCACAATGAATCGCTACATGGGGAGAAAAAAGAGAGAAAATGTATTCTTGCACATACTTAAAAAAATAAATCGGAAATTTGAAATATGGTTGTGTTTTGCAAGCCGGGCATGGTTGTACTGTTTATAGGTAAATTGGAAATGGAGAGATGGCATTGAAAGAATAAATAGGGTAGATTTTTATTATTATTATTATTTCTTCCCTTTAGTCTTCATACTTAAAGAGTGCCAGTAAATGCATAGTTTGCCACCTGTGAAACTGCTTAGAAAAACAGGGGTGGGGGAATGAATATATTAATTCCCTCATTAAAATTTTTTGGTCATACTTCCTGTCCTTGTTCAGTTTGCCTGAATTGCTATTTAGGAATATAGGAAGCTGCCTTTTGCTGAGTCAATTTAGCTCAGTCTACCCTGGCTGGCAGTAGGTCTTCAGGATTTCAGACAGGGTTCTCCCCAGAGGGTTCTCTCTCCTAGAGATGCTGAGAAACTGGGGCCTTCTGAAAGACAATCAGATGCTCTATCACTGAGATGTGTTCCTTCCCTGTATAACACAGAAACCACACAGACTATCCCGAAGATCAGTCTCCAGTTGTTGTTTTCTCCTGAAGCCCCAAAGCTGCTAATCGTAACTCAGAGCTTAAGAGCCAATGCCAGTAACCCAAACTCGGATAACCCTACATGATTGGATATCATGTATCGAATCAGAACACAGGGGATCAGAATCCTTAGTCCAGACTCAAGCTCAGGCGGACACAGATCACAGAATACATCACAATGTATATGCTTGCTTATACATTCCCCCCCCTTTGCACCTTCACACTGGCCTTTCCTTCTGGTGGTTGTTTAGGTCAAAGATAGAAGTTGTAGCCCTGGGCCTTTACATGCCTCCCAGTAGGCCTATATGGGTCTTCAGTAGACCAATACAGGACTCCGATAGAACTGGCTCTGGGGTCCTGAAGAACTCACAAGTGTTTTGTTTTGTCTTTTTGTTGTGGTGGTGGTTATTAAAGCAAGGCAATGTTTGATGTATAGATAGATACAGTCATACCTCAGGTTACAGATGCTTCAGGTTGCATTTTTTTGGATTACGGATTGCGAAAACCGGAAGTACCGGAACGGGTTACTTCCGGGTTTCAGTGGTCGCGCATGCACAGAAGCGATAAATCGTGCTTTGCGCATGCACAGAAGTGCGAATCGCAACCTGCGCAGATGCAATGCTGTGGTTGCAAACGTGCATCCCGCACAGATCATGTTTGCAACCTGAGCATCCACTGTAGATAGATAGATGATAGATAGATGATAGATAGATGATAGATAGATGATAGATAGATGATAGATAGATGATAGATAGATGATAGATAGATGATAGATAGATAGATGATAGATAGATGATAGATGATAGAGAAAGCTTCCCTCTCCCTCCATATTCTGTTGCTCTGCTTTAACCAAAACAAGCAAACAAAAAAACAAAACAAAACCCAGAGTTTTGCAATGAACAGTTTGGACAAGCTCACTTCATGCAAATCCCACAAACCTAGAGAATATAGGGAACCTAGAGCAGAGAAGCGCACAGAAACAGAGTGACACAGGGTGTTGTGGGGCTCCCCGAGCTGACTTGGTGTTTATTGACATTGCAATTAGACTCAGGATGGAGTGGGAGGCCACCAAATCACTGTGATTTGCCTCATTATTTTGTCCATTGCACAGAGCTAATGCACACCCCAAGTTTTCCCACACCTCAGAACCTTATTTCAGCTGACAATTGCATTGCAAAATTTGGAGGGAAGTGTAAAAAACAAAGGATAAGTATGATCCCATCTGTGTATTATTAGCCCAGGGTGTGCAAATTAGGTTGGTTCACTCAAAAAATGCAAAATGTACAAGAATCCTCCTCCTTCCCTAATGCTGGCTTTTGCATGCAGGTTCTGAGAAGGGAGAAGGAGGTGGAGGAATATTGGGTGTGCTGCAGTCAAAACAGGTGAGCGGAGAAAGTGGAAGAAGGTTGCATCCTTGGCAGTCTCAGAAGGAGACAAAGGGAGCAGCCATCTCTCCGCTCCAGAACAGAATGAACGCTTCATAAGGCAGCGGCTCATTAATGGGCTCAAACAGAACAATGAAACATGCATCTCCCCCTTGTTAGATACAAAGAAGCCACAAATCAATCAATTAATCAATTAAAATGTGCACAATTAACTGCCTAGGAGTGCTTTAATTCAATACACGCTCTAGAAGAAGAGGGTAGGGGAATAACCAAAAGCTTCTTTACTCTATGTGAAACACTAGGAAAAACAGCGCCCAACCTCTTGATAACAAAACACATGATGCAAAGAGCCCAATATAGGAAAAGAGGTATTTAAGGAACACCTAGCTGGAGAAAAGGAAATAATGCTTTAAAAGTATGGGAGGTGAAGCATGTTGGTTGTGGAATAGGGTGTGTCGGACCACAGAATTCACTGTTGGTGAAAATGGCTCTTCTCATAGAAGGTGGCTCTGAGAGTGGTTCTACAAGAAACAAGCAGGGGCAGCTGAAAAGGGCTGTTTCCCCCTTTGCAGAGATGTCACTCAAATGTAAATATCAATTGAACAATATTTCTAAAGGAAAACTACATCCTTGTTTTTAGATGACCGTGTGAGAGAAGGTGGGTAATGCTACTTCTGTAAAAGTGCCAGACACCTGCAACACACACACTCAAAATAATTTTAAAATAGTGGGGACCTGGGGAACTGCTGCCTAATTCTCTGGGGGCATTTTAAAAAACTGATTTAAAAAAATCTTAATTTAACAGATCCTAGCTGACTATTTGAGAAGGCTGCAGCCCTGAAATCACTTACTAAGAAGTAGTGAAGATAGCGGGAGAACATGCACAGCACTGCACTTTTACATGTTGCAGTCTAGATGAGTATCAGTCTGTTTTGAACACACAGAATAGCCAACAGAGGAGCAAGGAGCAAGCATGATGCTCATTTGAAGCTGGCAAAAGGAAAAATTCCCCACCAAAAGGAATATTAGCTACAAAGAGGCCAGACTAATCTCAGATTGTGGATGATGTAGCTAGCACTCACCTGACCTCCCAACAACTGCTTACTGGGAATGAGAAGAGGATGGGTGAACTGGTGGGAAGTTGGTGTGCTGCTAAACACATGTGGTGCCAATCTGATGCTCCTGCCAGGGAACTTGCACCACGCTGACACTTCACCCATCCTCTTCTTCTTCTTCATGGTAAGCAGTAGCAACTCAGTTGTTGGGAGGTCAGGCAAGTACCAGCACTCCATTACACCATTTGCCAATTACCAATCAAGATTGTTAGGATCAGAGCTTTTAACCCAGTTCAGGCTATCGTCTGAGACTTCACAACCATGGTTTATGAAAGCAGGAATGAGGGTCAGGGCTGAGCACTCCTCCTTAACCCTTCTCTTCCTGGAATCATGCAATAGCTTCAGCATGAAAGTCCTAGATTCTACTATGCCAAAGTCCCTCATTGCATGCAAACTGGGGGTTTCTGGAGAAACACAAAACTGGGAAATAAATCAGGAGTTTCATGCTGAAGCTGGTGCATGATGGGAGGAGGGAGAGGAGAAGAAAAGGGAGGAGCTCACGGCTCTGATACACATTCACAGCTTCATAAACCATGGTTAATGAAGCCTCAAATGATCATCCAAGCTGGACCAATGAAAATAAATGGCCAGATTCCTGAAGATATTTAATGTTTATAGTTCCCCACTGTTTCTGATGATGGCTTTCAAATATGGGCTGGGAAAGTGTCAAACTTGGCCAAAGTGCTTGGGGGGAAAGGATACAATATTTCCTCAGTATATCACAAAGGCTTTTTCCTCATCTAATCTAGCCTAACACACTACACTATTGGCTCCTTGCAGATTTGTTTCTTGTTTTATCACATCAGAAGCTGATGTGAACATAAAGAGAATGGTCAGTTAAACTCTGCCTGGTAGATATGTTTTATAAACTGATCAGTGAGTTATCAAGTCATTGCAGATGCTTCCGTGAAATCTTAGGAGTCATCCATGGGAAACTGCTTTCTGCTGGGTCATAATATTTGTCCATTTCACCCAAGGTTCTGGAATTTGTGGCACTCCAGTGATTATTGGACTACATCTCCCATCATCGCTGATCATTAAGCCTTGCTGGCTGGGGCTCATGGGAGTTGTAGTCCAATAATTTCTGGAGGGATACAGCTTCCCCGCCTCAAACCTAGTCAATAATCTCTACTTTGACTGGTAGCTGCTCTCCAGAGTCTAACAAAAAGGTTCTTCACACCACCTGCTCCCTGAGATACCAAAGTTTGACCCATGGGGCCATCTCCCTGTAAAGCAGATGCTCTACCAAAGAGCTGAGGTCCCTCCAGGTAAAAATTGCCCACCTTTCCAGTTGGGTTCCATAGTGCATAATCAGAAAGTTGGGCAAGGTCTCAGGGGAAGGCAGGTAACAGGCAAGCATCTCTGGGGCCACTGCAACCCAGGGCAGTCCAATGTGTAAGGGCAGGAAACTACTTTTACAGTCTCTGTTGACTGCACTGGTCCATCAGTGGTCACTGACACAGCCATTTTGTTATGGGAAGGGAAGAAAGCCTTCTCTGCCAGCACTGGATGACCTGAAATACATCTGACTTAACTTAAAAAACAACTTCAAAGAAACAGATCAAATGGTCCCCTGGGCTAGAATTCTGTTTGCTCCTCATTTTTCAGTGAACTGACATCACTTGCATATCCTGGACTAATATACAATTTGGAATCTAATTATCTTTTGGATTTTGCACTCCTTTGAATTTTGTGATAGGGTACTTGGTTCAAAAATGTATCAAGGAGTATTAAAAAGTATGCATGTTGGGATAATTTTGAGATAAAATGCACATTTAAGTATGGATTTTCATTGGATTTCTTTTCCTTTTAACAAAATATTGCAGATTAATGCAGAAATGGGATTGAATGAGTTTAGGAATTACATGTGAAATTGACGTAAACTGGAAAAAGATCCAGCCATTGCTATCTGGGGCATACCATTTCAGAAGCTGCAGGGGTGGCATGTTTGAATGCTTCCCCAAAAGCAAGGACTTCCTATAAACGGAAAGTTAATATGCAAGGCAAGGTCAGAATCTCCCTTTTCTTTGATGAGAACTTTCTTTCCTGCTCAAACCACCCTGCCAGCCCTGAACCCCTTTGTGAGGCTGGGATCTGATCTGAATTCTTTGCCAGGCGAATCATTCAGACCAGATTCCAGCATCACAAAGCAGCTCAGGGCTGGCAAGGTGGTGTGATGAGGACACTATAGTTGAGGCTGGGATTGAAGGGCGCATGGCTGTTGCATCCTTCTCACACTGCCCTGCATCCCAGCCTTGCAAAGCTGCATCTCAGCCTTGCAGGACTGATGGCATTCTGGTGACATCAGCACTGAGGGCTGGGCTGGTGTGGCAGGCTCCATTCATCCTCTGGGCCTTGCCCCCTTGCCACATGCCTACACACCTGCTGCAGACACTGGCAAACCATGCTACACCACTGTTTTGAAGTAATAATGTCTTGCAAGATATGAAAATCTGAACAGGCCAATCTAGATGTTTGCATTGAACATGCATGTGTTAAATGTAAATATCAGTCTTTGTGTATCTGGGGAATTATTTTGTAATTTATCTGGGGAATTATTTTGAAAACTGCAAAGGGGGAAAGAGGCATTTGTGTCAGGTCCTGATTGCAGGTTTCCCACCAGCATTAGGTTGGCCACTTTTGTAACAGGATGCTGGACTAGGTTGACCTGATGCTACAGGCTCTTCGTATGTTGATCATAAGGATCTAATGAGGGTCCTCCTCTGCTATATCCCTGGCAAAAATCACTGCCTTGGAGCCTTGTTTATGAATAGAGTGGGAGAATTTTAAAAATCTGCAGCCATTCTCACCCACCCCTTCTGCTGACTGAGCTAAGAATGATCTAAGATATCCCCCCCCCCCATGGAACTGTAGATGCTAGGAATGACTTTGCAAAAAAAAAAAAAGGGGCATCACAACATCAATACACACACACACAAACACACACAAACACATACACCCTCCCCGTGGTCTTCATTGTTTTGGTGCAAAATGCTTTGCAGATGAAGCACATTGTTTAATTAATACTGGAACACCTGCTTCATAACACTCCATTTTGATACTACGGAACTTAATTAAAACTTATTAGATCCACAATGCATTTTTTTGTGCTATAATGTAGCATTGATTGCAAAGGCAAAGCGATTCAGCGATGCTTTGGGTGAGTGGAGTCAGAATGTCTGGCTGTTAGATGATAGCAGCAGCATTTCAGATAGTAAACAGATGCTGGAATAATTCATCAATACACATAAAAAAAATCTGCTTGCCGGGATCTGAAACCAATCTTTTAAGGCAGGAGCAATTTAGGGACAGCTTCCACAGAAAAGATTAACCATCACAAAAATGTGTTAATGAAATTTAATCCAAAGACAGATTTCAGGCAAACTTGGAGGTGCCTGCTCAAGGGACAGGGAGAGGCAGAATCCAAAGAATTCCAAGGGAAACTGAGAGTACTGAGATGGCTAGCAAGATGCCACAATGAAGGCATTCAAATCCCTACACATACAAGTTTAAAATAATAATTTACATTGCATCCTTCATCAAATTGGTTCCCTCCCCTCCCTGATCTTGTTGGACCACAACTTCCATCAGCCCCATGCTGACAGGGGTTGATGAGAGATGGAGGTCTATGTTCTGCAGAACACCAGGTTCTCTAAAGCTACTATACTGCATTATGGTTTGCCAGGGTATGGGTCACCTTTCCTGGCATGTGTGTGGCATGCAAGGCAGTTTTTCCAGTTTGCAGATGTCCCCATGAGTCCCAAAACTTTGGCAACCCCCAGGGCCAGGGGAATGGCAATGCATGGCTCATATTTTCCACTGCCACCAGTGTGTTCCATCCAAGGTTATAGCTGGCCACCATTTCTACCCAGATGCCCATTTAGAGCAAGGGACATTGATCAGAGCAAACCTCGGGGTACAGATGGATAGATTAATTTCTGGTTCCTGTCAATTTTGCATGGTTTCTTTTTTAAAAAATACCAGATTAATGCAGGTGTATCAAGTCCATTCCATTCCATTCCCATCATTATGATTTTTTAAATAAATAAATCTGAATGAATATCCACACAAAAATCCAGATTTTAAAGGTTTATGCCAATATCAAAATAAATGTGCCTAAATACATATTTTATCACACCTATCTGTCAAATTTGGCCTGTGGGAGTGGGAGGAGATCCTTACCATCTGATATATATTGTCTTTGAATGCATAGTCTGTACCCATCATTTTTGAAGGGCTTTGGCTGGGCATTCAGGGCACCATCCATGCCACGCTCCTCGAGGGAGCACGCCTGCCCTGGGCAGCACAGGGATATGCTCCTCCACTGCATTCAGAGACTCTACATATTGCTCTCTGTACAGGCCCCTGTTCCCTAGTTTGAACAATGTGTGGAAGTCAGAGAAGGAACAACAGGCAGAACTCTGGCCAGCTGCTTCAATGTGCACCTTTCAACCTGTTTACAAAGTGCTGCAATCAGATACCAGCCTAGCACATTGTGGTGCATTCTTTGCAGGCTACAACTTCAACGGAGCTTGTTTTTATTATTGTTTAATGCATACAAATGAGGATTTCTCTTAGTGTAGCTCGGTATCCTTATCCTCTGGTCTTTCCCCCATTAATTTTCATTTGCAGTGAGAAGTTCCAACTTAGTAAATAGCCAGAGCCAACGGAGTTAGTCTTTGCGGCGGTTACTTTAGATTCCTTGTGTGAGCTGACAATTTATTGGATTTGTTGTATTACTTATTTTCACTGATAGGTTGACATGTTGTTGCAACTTGTTTTCCTCCCGCAGTTGAGTCCAGAGGTCTCGGCCATTTGTGGAATGGACAAAACTGCCTTTGCATGCCGCCCATATATTTTCATTAGCACAGCAGGGTGGTGATGTGCCAGTTACCAAGTGGATTTCATCCTTAACAATGCAGATCCTGTGGGTAATACATAATGATTCAGATCAGGATGACTGCAGCTCTACATCCCTGGGCACAATGCTTTATAGGAAGAATGAGGGAGCCCTCCTCTTCTGACCCCATGTCAATCAGCTGATATGTTGAAACAAGCAACCCAATTGTGCTTGGCTACACAAATATGTTTGCACAGGCTTAGTGAGAGAACTCCTGCACAACATGCTCCTAATACTGTACAATTCATATCTATCCAGGCATCATTTTTTGTTGTTTATTCAATCACCTTTATTTTGAAATTTTCAATGCTCCCCTTCAGTAAAGACTCTAAAGGCAGGATGGAATATAATGAGAACCACAGGAATAACAGGAGGTTGCCTTATACCCTGTCAAAGCATTGGTCAATCTAACTCAGTAGCATCTACACTGACTGGCAGTAACTGCCCTGGGTTGCAGGAAGGGGACATTCTCAGCCCTGTCTGGAGATGCCAGGGATCTTCTGCATGTAAAACTGATGCTCTGCAACTGAGATGCTGCCCTCCCTAGAAGTCTACTCCAGAAAACCACTGAGTGATGGTCTTCCCCAGTATATTGTCATAAGTCCCACTGAGTTCCCTGGGTCTTAAAGGTAAAGGGACCTGTGACCATTAGGTCCAGTCGTGACTGACTCTGGGGTTGCGGCGCTCATCTTGCTTTATTGGCTGAGGGAGCCGGCGTACAGCTTCCGGGTCATGTGGCCAGCATGACTAAGCCCCTTCTGGCGAACCAGAGCAGTGCACGGAAACGCCATTTACCTTCCCGCCGGAGCGGTACCTAGTTATCTACTTGCACTTTGACGTGCTTTCAAACTGCTAGGTTGGCAGGAGCTGGGACCGAGGAACAGGAACTCACCCCATCGCGGGGATTTGAACCGCCGACCTTCTGATCGGCAAGTCCTAGGCTCTGTGGTTTAACCCACAGCACCACCCGCGTCCCTCTTCCCTGGGTCTTATTTCTAGGTAAATGGGTATAGGATTGCAACCTAAATATAGAGAACATTAAAAAGGGCAAAGAAAGCAAGGCAATGACAGCCAGTCTGTACAATTTAGCAAAATGGATTCTAAAAAACAACAACACATAATTGAGGCTAGCTTACAATATGTGCTGAAATGCCAATGAAAAGGTCTTTACAAAATGACTTCAAAATTGGTGCCAGGTGAGCATGCCTTGGGGGAACATTACATGGATGGGGTACTCATAACTAAAAATGCCCTGAAAAGTAAATTGATTGTAGTGAATGCTTACTTGTAAGATAGGTGGCCTTCACAGAGTCCTTAGAGAATCAACAGAGGATGCATTTCTATTTACAAATGAAATCATGCACATGGGTCCCTGTGTGTTTTGCCCAGGGCAAGGAGGGGGGGGGGGATTCCACAGGTAAAATAGCACAGGGGAAGAATTAAACATCCCTTTCTCTAGTGCTTCACTATGCCCCAGTATGTCAATCAAACCTTAAAGAGCAGGGGATCTGATTGGGCTGCATGCTGATTAGATAAGAAGCTGTATTTATTATAGTGAATGTGTTGGGGAGAGAAAGTGATCATGGATTTTCCAAAGCCTTTTTTTAAGGTCACAATTCAGACAAGGTAAGTGTGGTGGTTGTTGTTTCTTTGGAGTGTGGGTGGGTGGGGGAGAAATAAGGCATAGAATCATGGAGTTAGGGTAGAACTTACAAGACATCTAGTCTAACCACACACAGACACACAAATATACAACTCTGTGCAGGAAATCCAGAGGTAGAATGTCCCCAACAGATTAGTGATATTGATCATTCACTCAGGCAGCCTGAAAAATTGCATGTGCTTACCAGCACAGAATCATCAGAAGTTTGGCATAATTCTGAGTCGGAGAAGAACGTCTTCTTGAAGTGGTACTTGTACCATTGTAATGCAGCCAACAGAGAGCATTATGAGGGAGAAACATTTATTTTCCAAACCAGGTAAACATACATACTTCAAGAAGATCACTAATTATGATGCTGGCTTTTATTTTTATTTTTATGTCCATTTCCTTTCTTCATAACCCCTAGCATGGAATTTGACTTTTCACAGCAACTGCACAAAGAGTTGACATTTTCATTAAGCTGCCCACCATGATCCCAAGTTGACCCCCTCTTTCCCAATTAATTCTCACCAGTTCAGGCCTCATTATTACATAGGTGAACTAATGCATAGGTGCATAGGTGAGCACACACCCTTGTTTTCTTCTTCCCAGTATGCATCTTTGTTATTTACTTGCACTGAATCCCATTTGCAGCTTTGTTGGCTATTCACATAATTGGGTAGATCTTTTGAAGTTCTTTGAAAAACTCTTGGGTGCCTAAGATCCTAAACTGTTTGATATTCTTCACAAACATGGCTACCTTATTGCTCAACCCTGACCTCAAGTTACTTATGAACAAGTTAAAACCACTGATTCCAGTACAAATCTTTGGGGACTTCCTACCCAGCAGCTAATTCCCTTCATTGTGAAAGATTTCTGGCTATTCCTGCTTTCTGCTTCTTGTTCTTGAATCAGTTAGTGATTATAGCAAAAGAACAGGAGATATTTTATCCTCCTTAAACTATGCTGGCATTTTTAAGAAATATATTTATACAGCTAAAGTAATCATCTTACAAAACACATAAATAGGAACAGATCTGCTGAACAAGAATATAGAGGTTTTGCAGTGTTCTGGGAAAAGTGCTACATTTTAATTACAGAGCTGATTGGTTCTAAACGAGACAGCAAAGACCATTTGCCATCTCCAAGAGAGGGGGAAAAACAGTAGTAAAATATGGGAAAGTGTACTCTCAGCAGGAGGGGGGGGTGATCAAGAGAGGGTACAATGTGATCTACAGCCTTCTTCAAGTCTACCAAATCCTTGCCCTCAGTCTGGGTAGAGTATTTTGCCCCCACATTCAGAAAGGAAGACCCAAGGCTGTAGTATGCATGAAAGAACCACAGCTGTATTACAGAGCAACTCAAGGGACTGCAGCAAAACATAATAACACTAGTTCAATCCATGAGTCTTCCTCTGTCTCCCCTATGGATGACTCTCATCAGCTCCAGCAAGCATGGCATGTGGCCAAAGATGATGGGAGTTATAGTTCAGCCACATCTGGAGAGCCAAAAGTTCCCCACACCTGTTCTATATTATTCTATAACACCCTGTCTTTGGATTAATGCCCTATGCAATGCAAAACAAGATCTGTTGATTCTACAAAACTACTGCATTCAGCATTACTGGCTTACAATTCTGGCAAACACTTGTTGAAAATCTAAACACATGGTTTTAGAATATTGGATCAAGAAGCCTGGTCTTCAGTCAATTTGACTCTGATTCCTCCTCATCTCACTCCTGGCCACTCCAAAACAATGTTTCATACTGTTATGAGTTTGCAGGGCAGGGAGGGATAGGATGCATGCATGAGCCACCCTTCTAATTCCTGGATCCAGCATGGATTCAATTGCTGGAATAGCCAGGCCAACCTGGTAATGGCCAGTGGGGAGAGTTGGGTTCTGTGAGCTAGAAGGTGGATGCAAAATTGGCAGAGAGACAGAGCCCTGCCTGATTTCTGCTAGAATCCAAGGCTGTGGCTCTGGGAGAAGCAAGACCCTGTTAATGCTGTGAACCCCTTCATCATAGGCTCAGGTTGTTGATATGTGTAAATAAACCATATATCATCAAGACACCACAATCTCCACTGTACCTCTTTCCAAAATGAAACACAAACCCTTCTTGAGTGCCTGGAACCCCTGGAATCTTGCACCACTTGGAAGTTGGAATGTTGTGCAACAATAAACCACACATTTAATTAGGAATTTGCCAACAAACAATGGTAATGGGTTGCATAGTGCAATCTTAATGACCAGCTTGAAAAGCAAAAATGTACAGAGAAGGGAAAGACGAGATGTCATAATGGCTCCAGATAATTAGGCATTTTGCTTGATATATTTACCTACGGTGCCTCCGGATAAGATATTTCTTTAATTGCCAAGGCATTGCACATGAAACTGCTTTGTATCAGCACCCTCTTCAGTTAGATTTTTCTCTACAATGTCTTTATATGCCCACCCCTCCCTGCCACCCAGATTCATGGTAGCTGTCGCAGATGGGAAAGAGTTAAAATAGTTGTACCTTGCCCTAATCAGCTTGACTTCGTTATGCAGACTGTAGCTGTTACCCCGGCCTGGATAGAATTGATTGGTCACTACAATCAAAACATATTAATAATTAAAGTGGCACCATACCATTCATAAAGCAAGGCATAAAGTGTTTGTTTACTCTGCACTAATTATTGTAGTCAAAGCAGGCAGACTCAAGGATCTGCATTATTCATTAAATATCCAAAAATGAACTTAATACCGGAAATGTTATTTGTTTGCTGGGAAGAGCCTCACAGAACAGGATGACCTTTATGCCCCTTGATCTTTACGATGAGAGGGGAAAGTTGTTGGGTTTCTTTCTCTTAAAAGAAAATGAATGCAGGAAGTACTGACTGAGCAAATGTATACTGATTGCAAAGTCATGATATTATACAATTATTCACAGTATAATATAGGGGCCCTTCAAGCCCTTTAGGGCACATTTGAATTTTGAGCAAGTGCCGAAGGTGCCACAAGTTCTGATAATTACTGGCCCCCTACCCTGAGACATACAAAGAGAAAAAGCACACATACATATACATCCAGCAAAATAAATCCAAGCCTTCAAAGGGCCATAGAGCTGAAATGAGCATCATTCATCCAACTTCCTCCTTTAGCTGTATGTACTTTTCAAGGGAGAAAAGGATAATCACACACATCATCTCATGATCAAAGGGGAAGTGACTTGTTGAGATGGGTTCAGGGGCTTCATGGGCAGCGGGGCAAGATCTCAAGGGTGCCCCTGCACCAATGAGTGTCGCATTGCCGACGCCTGGTATAATATCACATATTTCAACTCATAAAAGGCAGCCTCCAAGCAATCATTTCTGCAAGGTGCATGCGATGTAGAAAGCCTCAAATGGTGGTTATAAATAGCAGATGTGCTCCGGAATTCATGAAAGCTAGATTGCCCTCTGCAGCCTTTTCTCAGTTGCACCTTTGCTGCATGCCAGCCTAATCTCCATCGTTCATGAACCTCCCCTCACCCAGTTCTTTTCCAACCAGGCTTAAATATCAGCTAGCTACTGAGTGAACAGACAAAATGCCATGCACCCAATCTGGTGAAAATGAGTTCTGGAGTTTTGTTAAGTACAAGAACACTTATATTTCTTGTTTCCATTAACCACAACACCCCACCCCCCTTCGATGTTGGCAGGGAATTTTAGATCCATATTTCCACTTGTGGAAGACAGCTGTGCTGTCTGCCTTGCAGCCAGATCCTAAACAGAATCAAATCTCACTGAATTTACTTATTGCTAATTAGGCTTCAAAATAGAGCTTTGAGGCACTTGTTTCAAACAGAAGAATGCTGGGGTACAAATCTAGATAGAAGCCCTGACCCATAATATGAGATTATGTGGGAACTCCTTGTAGCCACTAAGTGCAGAACTAGACCTTATTATTTTGTTTCCCCTTTAAATGCAGCTTTCTCAGTCTGGAGCTCTCCAGATGTTGCTGTCACCACTCCTCACCATAGGCCATGCTGGGTGAAGCTGATATAAGTTGTAGTCCAAAACATCTGCATTGCACCTGGTTGTTTACAGTGCAAATATTTGTATGCACAGGTACACAGTGGTCCATTCATTGAATACAAAGAATGAACACAACTACTGGGTTCTAAATTGCATGAAGAGCCTATGGGGACTACCATAGGTCCAGACCCAGTACGTTCAGATCTTTTCCTTCAAAACATGAATGGTAGCAGAGTCAGACCAACAAACATGTGATGGAGGAGGCAAAGACAGATTCCCTACTGTTATTCATGGCATCTGCATATTATTTGTAATATCTATGGCACTTTGGTTTTGTAAGTCTCCTAAATCTCAGCCAATGCCATAAAAATAATTTTACAGATCTTTTTGGGACACTTTTCTAACACAAGATAATTTTCAACATAAAATCCAAAACAAATCCACATGCCAGAATAAAGCGCTTTCCACAATGCCCAACACAGACACAACCAGAAAAAACACATGAAAATGAAAGTTTGTTCTAAATAGACATTTGAATTCATTCCCCCTTCCTTCTTCTGCACATAGAACAGAAAATAATTTCTGTTCCTTAAAAAAAAACTGTCATCTTGATTTTCAGTTAAGAAAAAAAGAAAACCCTGTGTTTTGAAATGAAGATTTCAAAAACTAGCACAAACATTCATGGTATTCACTGAGTGGTAGACTGTATGTATCCTGTTTTCCTGGGGGCTGGAACTTTCTGGGAAGTGGGGTAGTCTAGCTTAAGTAAGATCACATCAGGTAACATGTCCTCTAGCAAGGTGAGGTGTCAGAAGGCAGACTCCTGAAGTCAGGCTTAGGAGCATGTCGCTTTAGTAGACAGTATGCATCTTGATTCAGACAGACTTTCAGGACCATGGATAGCTCTGCTGCCTATAGCTCTGCTGTAGGTAATAGAGGAATGTTGTCTCGGCTGAAGCCTTTCTGCAGATTTGGGAAAGCTAGCAAAGCTGCTGGGAGGGGTATGTTTGCACTATTTAAAGTGTCCTTGTTTGGCTCTGTAACTTCTGACTTCCTCAAGACTGGGAAAAATGACAAATCTGGGAACTCAAAGTAAAACAATTTAAAAATGTATAACAATGGACTATGCAGAATTAGATAAATTAACAGGAAGGATTCGAAACCTGCAGGACCAGAGATTCTTAGAAGACTGGAGTAAATACTTGAACTATTTGAAAAGCAATTGTAATAAACAGATTACGCTTGTCGGACTGCAAGAAGTTCTGTAAGGAGGATTATGTGAAATATTGCAAGGAAGATTATGAAGAGAATTATTAGTTAATAGAGTAACAGAGAAACTAAGAAATGCAGAACAAGTGATAAAGAACAGAAAATCTTCAGAGGTTGTTGACAGAAGTCTATAATATTGTATAAGATAAGAAGTTGTGTTAAATGCCTGTTGGAAATGATATGTTAAAAATTAATTAAAATGTATATAAAAATTAAAAATGTATAACATCTTTCTAAGGCTAAATAGTGGCTTTGGTGCAGAAGGAAAACATGCATCTGATCCTAGATTGTGGGTTCCCAGTGGCTGCTATCCACACTGGAAATAATAACATGCACAGCACTGAAGCATATGCTACATATTTTGGTATTTAGAAGCAAGCAGATGGGACATGCAGCAAAATGCTACTCAGTATTCCAGCCATTCATTTCCCATGTTTTCTGTCCCTTTCTCCCAATGTCCAGTCAGCATCCCATGGCCACTGAGTGTGTTCAGTCCCCAATGAGCTATTTGTAGGTTCTCCCTCCCCCATCGCCCCATTTAAGGATTTTTCTCCTGAAGTTTTTATTTGTACTTCTGCAAACTTTGGGGTCTCCTTCAGCCCCCTTGTGCATGAGTAACACTTACCAGCCTGTACAGAGGATGATGTTTCAGCTAGTGTGGAAATGAGCCTGAAGCAATTTCCACTGAATGAGGAAACTTATATTATAATTATATTGTTATTATTATTAAAGTGCACTCTTGGAGAAATATACTGCAGTAAAGTTCCAAATATCTTAGCCTGGGAAACACAAGTGTGTGTGTGTGTGTGTGTGTGTGTGAGAGAGAGAGAGAGAGAGAGAGAGAGAGAGAGAGAGAGAGATGCAAAAAGCTCACTGGAAGTCAATAACTTAGTAGAAGAACACACAATTTGCATGGAAAAGGGTGCAGAGTTCATCTCCTAATAGGGCTGTAAATGACCCTTCTCTAAAACTGTGGATAGTATGGATAGTTGATGTAGACCAGGGCTGGGGAATTTCCAAGTCTCTCTATCCAACCATTGGGAAGATTGCTGGACCTTCCCAGAGCATTCCTGCCTGGCTGGAAGGCACCCCTGAATTGTAATATTGCCTCTTGCTTTTCATAATGGTGGGTGGAATTGTGTGCGTAGAATGTTGCCTATTGTACAAAGTAAGCACATTATCTGTTGCTATTCCTATGTGTGCCTCTGGCCTCAATTCTTTTTTTGCTTCTTGTCCTGCCTGCCACCGGCATGTTTCCTCCATAATGTTTTTCTGTGAGGGAATGCAGCCCTCAAGCAAAAAAATGATCCCTTACCCCTGATGTAAACAACACTGAGATAAATGGATCAACGGCTTGGTTTGCTTCCTACTCCAGGCATTCAGGGTCATGACAGAACCTTGCAGATTCTGCCTGCTAGTTGTTTTGAGGTTTCCCATGATCTGAGGGACGTAATCATTGCATTTGGAAAAGAATAAGAAAGAGCACTCATTCTCCCTGAACATTTGCAGAATCCCAAAATGTACCATGCTATTATCTCTTCCCACAAGAGTCTGGTACCTAATTATAAAGCTGTATGGGGAAAAAAGTTCTCTGTCAGCAGAACCATCAGGGGGAGGGAGCAATAATCCACGTTTCTTTGCACATTTGCGAAAGAACAAAAGACTCGGACGGAAAAGTGATTGTTGCTGCAGATGGACACTTACGAAGCTAAAAGGGGTAATTTAATGCAGCTCGGTGGCTTGCTAGCATAACCAGAAGCTACATGGGACCGAATTGAAGAACTCATTTTCTAATGACTCAATTAGCCACTGGGGAGAGGCATTTCCCAGCCCCCGAGTGTCGCTGACAGTAAGACGTCACTCCCAGATTGCAGCCATGGAGGCAATTTGGCCCAGGAAGAGATGGGGTGCTGCTTCTACAAAGGCAGACCAGCCTGCAGGCAGTGTGAGGCAGCTTCCTAAAGGGGAAGATTATGGGAATGTTAGTGGCAGGAAAGCAGGATCCAAGCTGATTCCTTCCAATGGAGTGTGCACAAAACTTCCCAGTGGCATGTGAATCAAGGGGAAAGTTGGAAGAGTTGGATTTTCTGCTCCAGGCAGGAAAAGTCAGCCATGATCATTTCTCTCAGTAGGAAATTTAACTCTTAAAAACATCCTCTTATAGCCTTTTCTTCCATGTTTTATATGGTGTTCTTTTAATAATAATAATAATAATAATAATAATAATAATAATAATAATAATATATTTATACCCCGCCCATCTGGCTGGGTTTCCCCAGCCACTCTAGGCAGCTCCCAACAGAATATTTAAAACACGATAAAACATCAAACATTAAAAACTTCCCTAAACAGGGCTGCCTTCAGATGTCTTCTAAAAGTCAGATAGTTTTTTATTTCCTTGACATCTGATGGGAGGGCGTGCCACTACCGAGAAGGCCCTCTGGTTCCCTATAACCTCACTTCAATAAGGAAGAAAGTCTCCCTCTCTCATATACATACATGCACAATGTTTAATCTGTGCATTATTGATCTGTTTATAGATTTCAGTGCTGATCTTCATCATAAGATTTCAGAATATGTGTTTGTGAGTGTGCATGGAATCAGGTCTGTGGACCTCTTCTGACATGCTGTCATGCTTATTTCCCTCCTTCTCCTCCTCCTCCTCCTTCTTCTTCTGTTGTTGCTGCTGCTGCTGCTGCTATTATTTATTAGTAGTAGTAGTAATCAGCACTGAATTTTGGACAGGGTGTATAGTTTCCCTACACCAGGTATGAAGCCTAGGGGACACTTAAAAGCAACAACAGCAACAGCAACTTCTGTTTTGTAACAAAGTGAAGTTTATGTGAGTCTATTGAGAAGATCTATTAAAAAGGCTACTGCACCAAAAGGAATTATTGTGAAAACAAGAAATATTTTGGGGTGGGGCACCAAATTTTGTCCTCGCTCAGGGTGCCATATTACCAAAGCCTGCCCCTGTGTTTAACAGTAGTACTAGAAGAGATATTTATAGCCAAAGGGTCCTAAAGCAGGTTGCAAAAAAATGTAACCATTAAAATATGTGCAATGTAGAATTAAACTTCTGAAAAAAGAGCTGCTACCCAGCAGGCAGGGCTACAGGGGAGAGGCTGATGGAGCCATTGAGGATAACCTCACCTGCTTTGCCCTGCTTTCCCCCTGCCTGGGACCCTTAGAAGCTGTTGCTGAAGTATTTATTCTTCCCTTCTCTTGACATTTTTTGGTATTATTAGCATTGTTTGCTATCTGCATTATTTTGTATTTTCATAATTCTGTTTGCATCTATGTGTTTCTTCTTCATGAGTTACTTTGGACGTCCTTTTTTGGACGAAAGGCAGGATATAAATTAACAATAACGTAATGTTATTGTTGTTTTTGCATTTGCTGCTGCTGCTTTTATTGTCCCACCGTTCATCCTAAGATATCAGGGTGGGTTACAATATTTAAACACAACATTTAAAACAGCTTAAAATAACTCACAGATAGAACAACGTAGTGTAAAGCAGCCTTTCTCAACCTGTGGGTCCCCAGATGTTGTTGAACTACAACTCCCATCACCCCTAGCTAGCAAGGCCAGAGCTCAGGGATGATGGGAGTTGTAGTCCAACAACATATGGGGACCCACAGGTTGAGAACCGCTGTAAAGCAAAAACCCGGAAAGCAGTCATTATCAGAATAACGAAGGATCAGTGCAGAATGCCAGGGCACAGCAAATGCAAAACAGTCTCGGAGGAAATTTCGAAATTCTTTCAAGCTTCTGCTTTGAACCTGTTTGTTAGCTGGACTTGTGTTTTTATTGATTACATTCTACGCTTTTATGATGATGCTGGACACCACAGTACTTTGAGGAGAAGAGTGGGATATAAATAAAAGATGATGGTGGTGATGAAGATGATGGTGATTATTTCTGCCCAGGGGTCTATGTGCGTAAACCTAAGTGAGTTTAGACCTTGTAGGCTTGATACAAATGTTCTTTCTGGACTTGTAATAATCAGGACTATTGAGGGGAAGTGAGTGTGCACATTTCTTTCGGCATTTGGAAAAAATGAGCAAGCTGAACTCGAAGGCACAGCTACGTATACATAACGTGCAATAGAGATAAGGAAAATGTTAGATTCAGTTCATATTTAATGGTAGCTCTCCTAAATTTGCAGTTTCCAAAAGAATCCGAGAAGTGAAACAGAGGCACCATTTGCAAACCACTCTTCTTTGATTGCAGTTTTCCAACCAAGTGATATATTCAAAAGCACATATAATGAAGTGTGCATAAAAATGTGCATATTTGTGAAAATAGCCTTCAAAAAAAGTGCATTACAGTAGAGGAAATGGTTTTGCAAAGATCCATGCATTAGGCAAAATTTGCATACAAACGTTTATAGGAGGTGAAATTCACATTAAAATACCAAAAGGATTTTAAAATAAAAGCAAACTGATGTGGACATGTGGAGAACTGAACAGGAGCCTGTAAAAATGAGAAACAGAGACAAACCACAATGGACAGATTCATCGATTCCTAACAAGCATTTTGGCCCTGCTATCTCTGGTCCTTGGACGCGGGTGGCGCTGTGGGTAAAAGCCTCAGCTCCTAGGGCTTGCCGATCGAAAGGTCGGCGGTTCGAATCCCCGCGGCGGGGTGCGCTCCCGTTGCTCGGTCCCAGCGCCTGCCAACCTAGCAGTTTGAAAGCACCCCCGGGTGCAAGTAGATAAATAGGGACCGCTTTCTAGTGGGAAGGTAAATGGCGTTTCCGTGTGCGGCTCTGGCTCGCCAGAGCAGCAATGTCATGCTGGCCACGTGACCCGGAAGTGTCTCCGGACAGCGCTGGCCCCCGGCCTATAGAGTGAGATGGGCGCACCAACCCCAGAGTCTGTCAAGACTGGCCCGTACGGGCAGGCGTACCTTTACCTTTACCTTTATATCTCTGGTCCTTGGCTCGCACCTGACTCCTGACTCAAGTTCCCATTCATTAAAAGAAAATCCCAAACTCCTGGGTGTCTCCCCCAAGCCGCAGGAAGGGGATTCAGTCTTCTTCTCATCACCAGTCCCATGCACATTCCTTTGCTACTCCAGTAACATCTGCAAGAAGGAACCACAATAGTCAGCCACATTATGAAGCTCCATCCAACATATCCACACCTCAGGGACGGGTGTTGGAACGAACCATGTCAATGTGACTGACCCACGTGATTCTTCTCCATAGACATTGCAGGAGATATTGCAGAAGGTGGCTCCTGTGCTTCTCCAGTAGCACATTAACAGTGGTGAGTGGTGGCCATTGGGCCTCGTTGGGTGGAAGGCAGGAAGACCAACTGTAGATGGAGCCAGAGCCAATGGCAAATGGAGCCAACGTATTCTAGTTTCTTCTCCTAAGGCAACCTTGAGGCTGAGGAAGTTAAGAAGCTGACAACCAGTGCCACCCTCAGACTGATCATAAGCACAAAGGCAGGAAGGTGATATTGGTGGGACAAGGCACCATTTGCTCTAATGGAACAATAATCCACTGGGTATTGCCACTGGTGGTTCAGAGACCTAGTCTGGTTGTTTCCCAGGACTGCTTAAAATGCACCCTGAGCAACTCCAGTTGCCCAGCTCAACCATGAAAGTCAATTTGGCTTGCCAGGGGTTTTGCCAAGGGCAAGAAATCTCCAATCAAATTCTTGACATAACTTTTTCAAAGCTCAATACATGGTAGATTGTGAAGGGGACGCATGCCTTTGTCAATAAGATTGGACTGGCTTGTAACTCTAGTGCTTTGGCTTAAAAGATTTGTGAGCTGGAGTCTGGAAGGGCTGTATAAATAGCCAGAGAACCCTCTGGCTTGAAGCCATCGCTGGCCGCAAGCCCAATCTTCCCCTAACCTAAGCAGGAATAACTCCCATCGATTTCGCTGGAGTTGTTCTTGCATTATGTGAGCAGCAAAGTCGGTTCTGTGTGGGATCGCCTCCACAAACACCATACACGGCCCTAATAATAGCTTATCAGTCGCGCCGTAGCCGCGTTCTAATTATAACAGCTCTATCGTGGAAGAACGGATGATCACCTCAACTGTGAGAAATGGAAACTTTGTGGAAATATAGCAGCTGGGAGAGAGAGAGAGAAATACAGAGAAGAGCAGTTGCAAACTGTCAAGGAACTGACGCTTTGTGAAGTTGAAAGAACCAAACCTCAAACTTTTTTACACCGCAGAATGTGAGGTGGGTCTTGGTATAAGAGATTTGTGGAAGTATAGCCCTGGCTTCCCTATGTCAGTGAGCAAGGGAGCCTAGCAATTTCAGCTATTTACAGCTCCCAGTAGCCCAATCCACAACTGAGTTAAATGAAAGAACTAAAATTACATTCAATTTAGTGCAATCCTTTTCATTAGATTCACAGGCACATCTACACAGCACACATAAAGAGGCTTGGAACCTGTGTGACAGTCACACACACACACACACACACAGAGAGAGAGAGAGAGAGAGAGAGAGAGAGAGAGCACCTGATGAATAGTAGTTTTCAAAGGGTGTCAAAAAATTCTCTTCTGATAATCGCAAAGGACTGTTTGTTCCAGGCTGACATTCTGTATGGGTCATCATATGGATGGTTGGGTTCCTTAAGCATTCTTTGGAAAAGGAAGGTGTCTGTGTTGCAAGCCACATTGAGGATGGAAGATACTGTATGCACCTCCTAAATAAAGATGAAGGTCATTACAGTTCTACTGTGTTCAAGAGACAAAGAAAAGGAGATCCCTCTTCTGGAAAAGTGTCAAGGTAACAGATGAATCAGGCAGCTATATGAAGAAGCATCTGGGCAAAGAAGCTGAGCAGGATATTGTCCCCCACCTTTTTTTTTTTTAACCTAACAAATCCCAAGCTCCTAAGAATCACAATGTATAACAATAACCGGTAGTGATTGCCTGGGTAGCTTTTAATCAAGGCTCTCAATGGCTACTAGCTGTAATAGCTGTGTTCTACATCCAGCATGTCTCTGCTGGGAACTGCAGATGGAGAAAGTGCTGTTTCATTCAGGTACTATATAATGGAGGGCTTCAAGGATTTGTATTGGGGAAAGTGCTCTTTAAGTTGTTCATTAATGAGCTAGAGTCAGGGGTGAGCAGCGGAGTGACCGAGTTTGCTGATGACAAATTATTCAGGTTAGTTAAAATGAAAGGGCATGCAAGGAACTCCGAAACTATGCCTTCAAACTGGGCAAATGGACATGAAATGCAATTCGACGTAAGCAAGTCTAAAGTGGTGCACACTGAGGCAGAACATCCAGCTTCTCATGTGCAGTAATGAGGTCTAAATTGGCAATGACTGACTAAGAAAGATATCTCGGGGTCGTAGTGGGTAACTTGATGAAAATGTCAACCCAGCATTCAGCAGCGGCAAAAACCGCAAATTCCACATTGCAGAACATTGGGAAAGCAATTGAAAAGTAAAACTGCCAATATCATAATGTCATTACACAGATCTATGCTGTTGCCGCACTTAATACTGTGTACAGAATACAGTTCTGGTCATTACATGAAAAAATGGGATATCGCAGAACTGCAAAAGGGCAACCCAAATTATCATGCAGAAGGAGGAACTCCCCAATGAGGAAGTATTAAAACATTTGGAAATTATTGTGTGCCGTCGGGAGATGCGTGTGATGTCATGTGCGCATGAAGTCACACACATGTGATGCATGCAGGGCTCCTTCAATCTTGGGCGCAACCTGGCGCCTCTGTTGCCTTCTAAACATGTTTGCAGCTACTTAAATGTGAAGCTAAATTGCAGCGCATGCATGTATCACATGCACAAATGTGTGACTGCAAGGCTGCGGGTACTTGCCTTCATTCTGCTTCTATATTTAAATTTATGCTAAGCAAAAGAAAAGAAAAGAAAAAAGGCAGGCTGCTGCATATAGCCAAGCTTCCAAGACGAACAATAAATTTAAGCCTATTCTTCTACTTTCTTTTGTTAAAGTCTGTTACAGCCTCTCTTGTTTAGCTTGCTGACAAAGTTTGTTTGCATGACCTTTGATCTCTAAGCCATATAGCAGTTCTGGATTCACAATCCTTAGCTATTTTCTAAATTTAAATTAGCTAGGTGACACCTTTTATTAGACTAGCGTATAATGTTGAACGATTGCACACACATTAAGCAAAGATTCATGGGTCAGTGGTACACATAGTATACTTACACTTGCATCTAAAAATACTGAGTCTCTGCATTAGGAATTCTGTTTCCAACCATATTTTTATGATCCCGAGGAACAATTATCCAACCCAATTTGGACTGGTTCTCTGCAACATAATTACTTCACCACCATCACTTCAAGGAAAGATTTCAAATACAGTAGTACCTCGGGTTACATACGCTTCAGGTTACATACGCTTCAGATTACATACACTTCAGGTTACAGACTCCGCTAACCCAGAAATAGTACCTCAGGTTAAGAACTTTGCTTCAGGATGAGAACAGAAATTGTGCGGCGGCAGCGGGAGGCCCCATTAACTAAAGTGGTACCTCAGGTTAAGAACAGTTTCAGGTTAAGAATAGACCTCCAGAACGAATTAAGTACTTAACCCGAGGTACCACTGTAGGTGCAAAACAAATTCCAACATTTGTTCTCCTAAATCCTACCCTGAAAATTTCTAATTCTTTTTTTTCCCATAATTAGATATTTTCATGGATGTACAAAAGGGTTTAAATACTGTGAGGCATAATATATTGTGGAAATCTGCAATGTCCATTGCTAGAGAGTGGAAAAGACTAGAAGACTTCCTGGACAAAAAGTATTTAGGATTTCATCTATTGTAGCTGTCTCATTTGTGCAAGGACTTCCTCTTCCCACATGTCCCCCCCCAATCTTCTCCAGAGCACTGGGGGCAAACCCAGAACAGATTGGGGGGCATGCAAGGGGAGAAGAAAGAGATGTCCCATTGCGAAATCGAAAATATTTGCATGAGTGGCACTTCAATGGCTACAACCCTTAGCATTTACACAGGTCTTTTCAGATGTCCCCGGAATGCTCCAGATAATCATCTCAGTCACGTTTTTAGACAGCAGTCATGCAAAGCAGGCCAGCATAATTAATTGCCAGTGTTATTACAGATCAGAGCCATGGAGAAGTAGGGGCTTGGCCAAGGCAAGGCAAGCCACTGAATTTGCAGCCGAGATTAGAACAAGGAATTTCTCAGCTAGCAGTTCATTCTCCTAGCATCCAAAATTGGGGTCTGCCCCATTTTTTAAAAAAAATTGTGTTGTTTTTGAATAGCTCAGTCCCCATTTCCAAATCACCAAATGTCTTCTTGCCAGCCTAAATCACCAGACCTGGCCTTCCCCAATTCCAGGTTAACAGCTTTTTAGCCCCACTCTGTATTCCGTGGGATGGAGCAGCGAAACAGATGCTTACTGACCGTGACTCTTCAGAAAGGAGTGAATGAAGGACGTAAACAAACATGAATCTTGGCAGCTCTGCTAGTTCTAGCCAACAGTTTAACCCCCTTGATGTCCAAAGATCCAATCTGTCATCCAACTGAAGAGCAAGCCTATGCATTTGATCCTGTGGGACTGGCACTTTTACAAACGCCACATAATGTTCATTCTGTACTTCTGAGAAAATAGGCATTTAGTGCGGTGGCAGCTAGTCACTGGAACTTGCTGCCCATTAATACTATGAACGCATAGCAGCCAACTCCTAAGGGATGAGGGGTCTTTGCCCCCCCCCTAAAATATTTGAGGGGGCCAAAAGTTGATGGGCGTTGCCATTCAAATCGTGTGTGTGTACTGTGTCATATGATTATGTGGGGCAGGGCTTACTTGACCCCTCCCAATATTTTTGTCACGTTGGCATTCCTGTATGCAGGTGTATTCAATGTATTGTTTCTGAGGATGTCTGAAAATGCCTTTGTTTAGGCAATCAGGACTTACACCAGATTTAGCCGACTCTCAAACTGAAGTATGCCATTTGGGGCAGAACTAGGCTTCAGCTGGGTCAGGGGGATTGGGTCAGGCCTCCCAGAATGATCTAGGACTGCCAGGGGTGCGGTGTTGGCTGGAAGAAGGAGATTTGTTTGTGTGGACATGTTTCCAGCAAGGGAATCCTGCTCAGTTTGATGTTTCCTGTGTATTCCCCTGCTGGCTGCAGGGGTTTGCTTCACCCGTGTCCCCCCATGTTATATTGGATGAATTGGTGGCATATGGATAAATTTATAAATAAAATAAATAAATGAGCAACCAATAAAGCAGAACGATGTGCAGATGATCTAATATGAATCCATCGCAAATGCACGATGATTATTGCATCAGTGACATACCAGTGTACTCCAGCAAAAAATACAAACTAACAAACAAAAACACATGCCATTCTGGAAGGGGGCTCCATTCACAGCCAATGTGCAAGGACAAAGGCTAATCACATTAAATTATGCCCAGAATTCCACAGCATCCTTTGCTTAGGGTCTTCTGCAAGGTATTTCAATCCTTCCCATTCTATACACATTATTTCCCTTTCCCACTTCAGGACTGCTGAGACCATGATCCTTCCTTCTTGCCATGACACTATTCTCTGCTGCTCACAATAGTCACCAGCACCTGTCATGTTTGTTTAACGTCATGGACTTGTTTGTTTGTTTGTTTGTTTTAACACAGAGCAGGCAAGTTGTCTGGCATTACAGAAAAGAAAAGGCAAGTCTCAAAATGTACTGTAAAATGTACATTTAATAAAATTGGAAACTGCCAATGCACTGGGCAGGAACCTTCCTCCTGGGAACAGACAGAACAACAAAACAGAATTCAAACAATTCCATTCAAGTTATTCATAATACAAACAGTAAATAATATAAGTAGTCACAAGTCACTATAAAAGAAGATAAAGATTTGCTTGGAAAACAGTTCACAAATTCTGAAAGATAAATTATAATCAGACAGACCATATTTAAAGCACAGTATGAGATTTATTTTATTTTTATTCTCAATTCTACATGCCACCCTTCCTCCAAAAGGAATCCAGGTAACTTTACAATGAACAACTTGGACAGTGTAACTCTCTGCACATGTGAGTAAGCCCTGCTGAGTTGTATGGTATTTACTTTCAGTTAGAGGATTGCAGCTGGACAGAGGAAACCTATGCTCACATTATGCTAGTACTGAAATTATGTTGTCACTACACCATTAGAAAAGCCACCACAACTCTTAGAAGTCAATGAGAAGAAATTTATTGTGCTAAGTCTGGGGCTAGTGTAAATTTGTGCCATCAATAGGAGAAGGGCTGAGGTTGCGCTCCTCCCTTGTGCTTCCTATTCCACACGCAAAATTCCAAACCATTTCAACCATTCGTTTGGCGTATCTGGGGTGTTCTGCTGCCATATTTTATTTGTACTGCCAAATGGGTATTGTCAAATGGTGAGCCAGCAGTAAGTCACACTGTTCAAAGTTGGAATCAAGTCTTTATTAGCAAAAACACGATCTTGACAGACTTGGCCGAGTGTCAGGCCTAATGAGTACAGCAGCTCATGGTCTGGCCCCATGAATCAGTTGCTGAAATTAAAAATCCTCACCTCCCCGGGGCCATCTAAGTCCATAGCTTTTCCCCCAAGCAATCAGAGACTGTGTCTGTGTACAGCCTGAAGCTGTTCCACCCATTTAAGTTCTCTTCTGGTTCTGGGAGACAAGTCAGAAGGGGAGCTTGCCCTAGCTGGATGACACCCATGACTCTTCACCAGCCTGACTCATCTTGGCCTCTTGGCTGCCCTCTTCCCCCTAGCCTGCTTCAGCTTTTGCCTGATTCTGGACTTCTCTCTGCCACTGACTCTCTCAGCTCATTAAGCCCTCTTACATCTTCTTCCCTCTGGCTACTCATCATTGTCCCACCACCACTCCCTGGGCTCTGAAGCTTCTCCCCTTGGTGGTTCCTCAGCTGATTCCTCCCACCATTCTTCTGTGTCCAACCAGTCCATAACAGGTATGCTCTACCTCTGCTATCAGAGGCAAGATGTCTATGAATACCAATTGCTGAAAATCACAAGTGAGGAGAACACTGTTGCACTCAGTTAGTACCTGGGGGCTTCCCACAGGCATCTGGTTGGTCACTGTGAGAAGAGGACGCTGGACTAGATGGGCCTTTGACCTGATCCATAAGGGCTCTTATGTTCATATGTGGTGTTCCACTGGAATAGCTGGACTTCCGCTGAGCCCATAGCCCCCAGCCAGAAGATCTTCAGTGCTTACAACCTTTGTCTTGTAGTGAAAAACCCGTGCATAATAGATTACCAGAGTTTAAGGGTTGGTTTATTAAAGCATGTGTGTGATCATGGGTTAAAGAGAGCATGTTGCTCCACTCCTGCTTTCTAATATTTACTGTGAAATTTTTGCCAGTTTCTTTGATGTGCCTTGTTATTTTGCATTAATTTTAAATCTTTGGTTTTAAACATTGATGTATTTCCACCCTGGGACCTTGAACGAAGGGCAGATTATAAATTATCATAATAAGCAAACAAACGTTTGTTGTTGTGTTGATTGGCATTCGTTCCCTTAATACTTTGGAACGCTGTGATATCCAGCTCTGGCTGCAACCACACGGATATCTTTGCCTGTTCCTTCTCCCTCACCTTCTTTTCAACTCAGATGAGACGCACACATCTGATAAGGCTTCACACAGAGTGTTGAACTGAGCTCAGTGTGCCACAGTTCAAGGAGGACAAGCAGCTGTGAGAGAATAATATTGCAAAGTACGTCAGGTAAAGGATCTCAAGGCTACGTCGTAGACCTGAAGAAATTGGGTGTGTTTAGCCTAGGAAAAGAGATTAAGACACTATATTTCCAATAGCTGCATTTCCCCACCCCCCCTTTGGGCCTGGGGACAGAATATGGCCCTACATTCCTCTCTATCTGGCCCTCGGGACATTTCCCAAGCCCTTCTCCAGAAACCACTCCTCACTAGATCTGCTCCACACTGCAGCTTTTGCTTCAAAATAGAAGCACCAAGACTGAGCAAGCTGCTTCTTTTTTTAAAGTGTGTTTATCACCAAGTGTAGTTTCCTTTGGAGTCCTCCTCCCAGATGAGCATGGTTCAAGTGGGAAGGAGCAATGTCATGGGCCCACCCAGGTAGTTCTTTCGCAGTCACCCACTAGAGTGGCATGGGAAGAAGCTGTGGGAATGTTTCACCCATGCCACAGCCAGCCTGTGTGACTCAGCCCTGTGTTTTGATTTGCTTTTAAATTCCTGTCAAGCATTTATTAATTGTCCATCTGCTTGCTTTTCACTGCTGAGGCATAGCACCCCGACATATTATATCATGCATCTAGACAAGAGTAAGCATTAATGAGAAAATTGTGATGCATACAAAAACGAGGCAGCGAGACAGATGCATTCTTACCACCTACCTAGATTCCCTCCTGGTGCTTTTTTGTGGGGTTGAGCTCCTTGTAGAGAAGGTAGGCAGATGCTTCCACTTTTTATCTTATAGAAATTAGGCTTCAGTATGTAATGCAAACTAAAGCTTAATGCTTATATACCATGAGGTCATAAGCCCTATGAAGACATGAGAATGTAAGAAGAGCCTGCTGGATCAGACCAATGGCCCACTCAGTGCAGCATCCTGTTATCACAGTGGTCACCCAGATGCCTGTGGAAAACCCTCAAGCAAGACTGGAGCACAAGGTCTCTCTCCCCTTCTGTGGTTTCCAGCAACTGGTATTCAGAAACATGTGTGCCTTTGGCTGGGGAGACAGAAGGTAACCATCTTGGGTAGGTCTGGAAAAGCTAAAAGCAGACCCTCCAAGTGTCCCTATTTTCCAGGGACAGTCCTGGATTTACAGAAGCTGTCCCAGTTTCTGATTTGATCCCAGAATGCCCCCCCTTTCCTTAGGAAGCTCCTATTTTCATCAGAGAAATGTTGGAGGGTATGGAGCTATGTCAGCCAAGGAGATAAGTAACTATACAGTCTTTAGAAGACATCTGAAGGCAGCCCTGAATAGGGAAGTTTTCTAACATTTTGTGTTTTATTGTGTTATTATATATGTTGGAAGCTGCCCAGAGTGGCTGGGGAAATCCAGTCAGATGGGCAGGGAATGATGATGATGATGATGGAATAGGACATCCCTATTTTCATTGGAGAAATGTTGGAGGATATGTAAAATTAAGGAGCATGAGTGCCAACCCCCCCCCCTTCAACATCTCCTGGGCTCACGTTGACCTTTGCATGTTTAGTTCAAAGTTCTGAATGGGGCTTCTGAGAGCATTCAGCTGAATACAGCTGGAATCTTCTGTGTGTCTACCAACCCCATGCTATCCAGGTTTCTAATCCTGAGCTCCCCAGATGAGCCAAAGGTCTAACTTGGAATAAGGAAGCTTCCTATAACAGCTGAGTATGGCAGAAGTAATGAGGCACATAGGTCCTGATAACTGTCTCTTCTAGAACACATATCCTACTCCACAAAAGAATTGAAATGTGGGCTGGCTCTGAATATTCTTCCTAGACAAGGAAGATTTCACTCTTTCTATGGGCAATGCCTGCTAAACACGTTTTGCATATGCATCATAAACCTAGAAATAAATGTCTTGGGTCACAATCCGTTTTAATAATTTGTCTGTGTGCTACCTGACTTACCTGCATGCAGAGTACCAAGTAGTTTGTGTAAATAACATCCCTCTCTCCACTGGGTTCATTCGACAATGTCTTAATCCATTGTCGGTGACAACCTAATTTCCTCCATGGTGATAAATTGTGAAGTCACAAACAGTGGACCATGGCATCAATTAATGACCCAAAAAGCAAGTGACTGATAAAGCAAGACAATCTGTGGGTGAGGTAATCAATCAGTTATGATATGTAATGAACTACGGAAAGAAAAACAGAAGTCTCTACCATTGTAGCTGAATATCGCATTGTTCAAAATTATGGCAGGCATCCAAACGATGACTTAGCCAAAAGAGAAAAATATCTTCCGTAATGAGCACTCACACTATATTGTGGGTGCCTTTTGTGGGATCGTGTGTGGTGCTACAGTTCCCAGGGAACTTGCTAGTAGAAGGGGGCTGGCCTGCTTCTCAGTGTATTATTCAGAGGTTCAGGCCATCCTCAGCTTTAAGTTTCGTTTCCTGGGAAGTGGGGCCAGACCCATTATAAATAGGGGGAGGAGTGGGTGGGTGTTTTGGATCAGGTTAGCCATATGGATTTGTATGCTGTAAGACCACCACAGCCGAGCACAAATGAATAACCACACCCTAGGCCAACCCCAGCCTCTCTCACCACCAAAGGAACACAAGCGAACAGCAAAGAACCTGCACAAGAAACGCTGACACCAAACCCTACATATAGTAAGTAAAATAGAAACATCGCCACCCGACCCCAACCCCACTCATCTCTCCCCCCTCCACCTCTTTCCCCCTTTTCTTCCTAATGTCTCAACAAATGAAACTGATTTGTAAAAATGTTACATGGGGGGAAAAAATACGAGAGAGAGACATTGCAAACACTTTTGTAAATCAAGAAAATCTATAATAAAAAAGGGAGGGGGAGCCGGTATTAGCCAGGCAGACGACTCTGGAGATTCACCCTCCTTACCCTCCTTTTGTTAATGTTTCTTGTTTACAGGTTAACCTTTTCTTCCTGTTTAGCGGGCGCTGCTACGGTCTTTGACTGGTTGCTGTTGAAGGACCAGGAAGAAATTTTCCTGCATTGGCAGGTTTTGTCTTCCCCGTAGCAATCCGTCACAACTTTGGCGGTTATGGCCTTGGATGGAATCCTTTAGTCTTTTCTTTCCTGTGTGAAGTGGTGACTCACCCCCTTGCGGAGGTGATTCCAGGGTCCCCTCTTAAAGGGGTTACATAAATGGGTGTCCCTGGCCATATGCTGGAAGGTTGTTAGTGAACTACCCTGCGTGCAGGGATATGGGCTTGGCTGCCTGCCTAAACCTACATCACGCAGAGCACCCCCATATCCCATTTACCCTGATGTGCCCCAGTTCCCCAGCTGGGGGGCTGGGAAGGATACACGCCCAAGGCCTAAGCCAAGGACTTCCTACATGTGGAAGTTTAATAAAGTTGTGGCCTAATTTTAATTCCATAACGTTGTCAAAAGTCTTTATTTCCTTTCCCTTGTTCCCTGGGGGCTGGGGCTGTTGCGCCTGGTTAGGCAAAGATTTTCAGCGGTGTCAGTAAGTACTATTGCTTCTCCATCCAGCCTTTAAAAGGGTCCAGGAGGGCATGTCTTTTCAGTGGGACTGGAAGAAGGGCAAGTAGCCACTTCCTGGTCTCCATCTTGGAGGGGCCACCAGGGAAGAGAGGGTAGGGATAAAAGGATGCCCCACCTTTATCATCCCCTCTTCAGTATTCAGCCAGCACACAGCCCACCCTCCCAGTGGGCAGTGGGGGACCAGCTGGCCATCACAGTGGGGCTGAGTAGGATTTTTTATTCCCATCTATGCTTGACCTGTAGAGGGATTGTTTTCACTTCCTCCAAACTGCAGTGCAGAGTTGAAGAAGTTACCGGTTTGGTCACTTGGTGGGAATGTTTGGGGAAAGAGAAGAGGTTGGCACCAACACTGAGTACTGCCTATTAAATTCAGTGGTACTTTGGTTCTCGAACTCAATCCGTTCTGGAAGTCCATCTTATTATTATTAAAGGTAAATGTAAAGGGACCCCTGACCATTAGGTCCAGTCGTAACCAACTCTGGGGTTGCGGCGCTCATCTCGCTTTATTGGCCAAGGGAGCCGGCGTACAGCTTCCACGTCATGTGGCCAGCATGACTAAGCCGCTTCTGGTGAACCAGAGCAGTGCACAGAAACACCATTTACCCTCCTGCCGGAGCGGTACCTATTTATCTACTTGCACTTTGACATGCTTTCAAACTTCTAGGTTGGCAGGAGCAGGGACCGAGCAACGGGAGCTCACCCCGTCGTGGGGATTCCTATTATTATTACTATTACTATTATTATTATTATTATTATTATTATTATTATTATTACCTTTATTGTCATTGTACAACCTGTGTACAATGAAATTAAATGAGCCCCCCCAACACTCAATTTCTTATCGAACAACACACCACCTCACAAGTCAATTGCGCTATGTTATTTTCTGTTCAACAGCCTAACAGCCCATGGATAGAAGTTATTTTTTAGCCTGTTGGTATGGCTGATTAAAGGGACGCGGGTGGCACTGTGGGTAAAAGCCTCAGCTCCTAGGGCTTGCCGATCGAAAGGTCGGCGGTTCGAATCCCCGCGGCGGGGTGCGCTCCCGTTGCTTGGTCCCAGCGCCTGCCAACCTAGCAGTTCGAAAGCACCCCCGGGTGCAAGTAGATAAATAGGGACCGCTTTCTAGCGGGAAGGTAAACGGCGTTTCCGTGTGCGGCTCTGGCTCGCCAGAGCAGCGATGTCACGCTGGCCACGTGACCCGGAAGTGTCTCCGGACAGCGCTGGCCCCCGGCCTATAGAGTGAGATGGGCGCACCAACCCCAGAGTCTGTCAAGACTGGCCCGTACGGGCAGGGGTACCTTTACCTTTACCTTTTATGGCTGATTATACTTCTATATCTCCTTCTCCTTCTCCTTCTCCTACTCCTACTCCTACTCCTTCTCCTTTATACCCCGCCCATCCAGATGGGTTTCCCCAGCCACTCTGAGCGGCTGCCAACAGACTAAAAATAGAATAAAACGTTCCAAAATGTGTGAAAACCAAGGTGCAGCTTCTGATTGTCTGATTGGCCCCAGAAATAATGCTGACAGCTGAAACGGATGTCCGCAAATGGTCGCAAACCAGAACACTTACTTCCAGGTTTGTGGTGTTCAGGAGCCGATTTGTTCGTCAACTAAGCCGTTCAGGAACCAAGGTACCACTGTAGTGGTAAATAGCAACTGGGGAGATTTGCACCCAGGGCTATGGGTCCTATGCGGAAGGGGACTATTTGGGCCTTCTGTTATTCAGGAGCATCCATACCTGTGGGTGTCTTGCGGTGCTTACACTTTGAGTGACAATTGTTGGAAGCAGTTCAATGAGCCCATGCAATAGCTGTGCTTGCCAAGAAATCCCTTTGCTGTAAAAAGGGAATCATCTGACCTGTGTTGCTTATTAACGACAGAAAGGCACTGCACCAGATGTTGTTAGAATGCACACATTTTGTACTGTGCAATATAGCCAGGATCAAACCTTTAAAAGTTTGCTAAGAATTTCCCTCATCCTTATCCACACACATTCTACGTATTTCAGCTGTCTAACACAAACATTGATCTACAATATGCTCCTTCCATGTCTAACTTATTTGCATAGTTTACCATGGGTTTACTGCCGTTCTTTTCTCAAAAAGATCCTGCATTTCCGTTACACTCTCCTCTTTCATTTTGCGGGGGGGTGGAGAGAGAAGTATTCCAAACCCACCAAAATAAAATGTAAGATCCATGTTGCAGGTGAATCTTGCCTCTGCCTACACACACACACAAACACATCTCTTATTTGCTACATTTCTGAAGTCTGAAAAAGTGCCCCTTTTAATATCAAAGGCAGTCAATATCAGAGCCTCAGCAGTAGTTCAGGCTCAGTAGTTTTGTTACTTGATTTTTTAATGTATATAGAAAGCTGTAAAGTTGGCACTCCCCACCTTCTTCTGAACATCAAGATTTAGTACCCAAGGGCTCAGCAATTGGGTGTCCCAGGGCCAAACCCATCCCTTGAAAGGTTTTAACTTAGGAAAGGCAGTATACAAATAAAATAATAGAAACATAGTTGGAAGGGACCCCAAGGGTCATCTAGTCCAACCCCCTGCAACGCAGGAATCTAAACTAAAGCATCCATGACAGATGGCCATCCAAACTATGCTTAAAAGCCTCCAAGGAAGGAGAGTTTTATATGTATAAGTCCCGACATGTGGGAACCCCTTGTAGACGACCACAGTGTATGGAGACAGGCAGTCAAGTTGTGCATCCATTGCAGCGACCGGAGGAGAAATGACCACTGGGAGGAGCACAGACAGAAGAAACACCATGGTGCATCTGCAGCAGCACAACCAGACACCTTGTGATGGCCTGGGATTCGGATTCGGGTGCTGAACCTGAGGAATCCCAGCCTGCACAGGAGTCCCCAGCTCCAGAACCAGCTGAGCCGGGGCTGGGGCATGTGCCTGAAGGGTCCTCACCTGTGCTGGATCCTCAGGTGCAGGCACCAGCTGAGTCTGCTCTGGCTCCTGAGGGAATGGAGGACCCATTGCCTGCAGGTGCTCCACTCTCAGCCCCGTCAGAGGAAACTGAGGTTGCCCCTGGGTCCAGTAACCCTCCATCCTCTCCTGAGCTGCAGAGGCTCAGGGCAGAGAGGTGGAGGGAACTAAGTTCCCGCAGGAGGAGTGCTTGCCTCCAGGCCAGGAGAGGCAAGTCACCTGTGGCAAGTCACCGCCGTATGCCTCGGGGCAGATAAAAGCCAGCCAGCCCCAGTCCCAAGTTGCGGGAGCAACATTGTTGGTAGCCAGTTCCTGCCTGAACCCTGTCCTGCTTTCCTGCTAGAGCTTCTGACCTCACCTGACTCCCTGCTCTGCACCCAGCTTCAGCTTTGATGGACTGCCTCCATATTGAACCTTCGACCTCAGACTGGACTCGGACCTCACCACTCGGTTGACCATGGGACCAGCACACACCTTCATCTGCCCCAGCTGCAACAAAACATGTCTCTCCTATATCAATCTCTCCAGCCACAGCAGGCAACCGTCCAACAGTTTGACTTCACCCCCAAAGGCGCAGTCCTCCATTGTCTCCTGAGACAGATGGATGGCAACCATTAACGGAAAAACCAGAGCCTTCCCTACCGGGCCTTTTAGGAAAAGAAATACCGAAATCGAAAAAAAGAATTTTCTTATATGTGAACACTGCAGCCAGGATAGTAATAGCATCTAAATGGAGAGCTAAAGAACTACCTACCAAGGAGGAATGGATTCTCAAATTAAATGAATATTTCAAATTGGCTAAATTAAGAGCATCCATACGACAGCAGTCAAATCAAAAACTAAAAAACGAATGATGATGCTTTGATGATTATATGACAAAATATTGCTCTAAAAAGACATGCTAATATGCTTAGATTAAGAATGTAAATGCATCAAAACAATAAATTATCAGTGACATATGTATGTATATAGAGAAAATAAAAACAATCAGAATGCGATGATAAGGGTAAAATTGATTCTAGAGAAGACAAGTAGCGGAGGAGGGAAGTTCAACAGGGTGGTGGGTTTATTTTATTTTATTTTGTTTATGTTTTTTCTTTTTCTTTTTTTGGATATTGTATAATGATTTAATGTTTCTTTTTTGTTATGTATTATTTCTCTTTTTTAAATTAAATTGTATGACGGAAAATCTAAATAAAAATACAAAAAAGATGGAAAAAAACACACAAAAACCACATGGATGTATTTTCCCACAGTCACATTTTCCAATCCACTTCAAAGCTGCAGTCCTAGATCCGCTTCACCAGGAGACGAAGAAGAGTTTGGATTTGATATCCCGCTTTATCACTACCCTAAGGAGTCTCAAAGTGGCTAACATTCTCCTTTCCCTTCCTCCCCCACAACAAACACTCTGTGAGGTGAGTGGGGCTGAGAGACTTCAGAGAAGTGTGACTGGCCCAAGGTCACCCAGCAGCTGCATGTGGAGGAGTGGAGACGTGAACCCAGTTCCCCAGATTACGAGACTACCGCTCTTAACCACTACACCACACTGGCTCTCAGGAGTAAGTCCAATTTAACTGAACGGTACTTAGTTCTGAGTAAGCATGTTTAGTGTGACTTAGCCACAGGACTGCCAGAAGACTCATTTCTGTGGGGTGAGATGGGACACTAACCCACCACAGATGATTCCCCGCACAGTGTAGTCATCTGTTAAACACTGCTAGTTGATCAAAGCCTCTCAGCAACATCATTCCCCATTGCCAAGACTGCTGCATCTGAGGCGAGTGTTGGATAGATTCAAGTTAGAATCTTCGAGGTCCCTTGTAAAACATAAGGCTGGAGATTCAGGAGCTTCCAGCACATCAGATGTGCAAATCTGCAAATGTCATAAGCTCCCACCTGGACAGATAACAGCAGGAGGAGAAAGAACCAGACCACTCGTTTGTGTTTTTTCAAGCTAAGGGTTTTGATGGATTGCAAATTTGATCGAAAAAGGAAGAAACCTGCCTTTCATTAGAATGAATAAATCTAACGAATACTTCTCAGAAAGCTGAATATTTTAAGTGTTTGTTTAAAAGGAAGATTTGGTTCAGGCTAAATAAGGGTACAATAGTGTGGGTGTCCCAAGGGCTATTGTGGCTCATGCTCAATTTAAGGGCTTCCCAGAGACTTCTGATTGGGCCAGTGGTGGACCTACAGTTTTGGGGCCCTAAAGCCATTTTTGGGGGTCCCTTTACAACCAGCAACAAGATATAATAATGATAACAATAATTTATTAATTATACCCTGTCCATCTGGCTGGGTTTCCCACCCCTGGGTTGGCCACTGTGAAAACAGAAGATTGGCTAGAAAGGACATTAGTCTGACCCACCAGGGCTCATCTTTGTGCTCTTATGATCATAGTTGTGCAGCTGCCATTTTAATTTCCCACAATGCCCCCAATTAGTATTGCCCCAGGGCATTGTGGGGAAGTAATATGTTGGTTTCCAGATGATGTGGCACTGGGGGGGAGGCAGATATAAATGCCAATCATCTATTTCAGGGCACTAGGAGTCCAGCAGCAATCCAAGAGTATGGATGCTTTCCTTGCCCTCAGTCCTAGGTAGTTTATGTGGTCAGCCAGTAGTCTCGTGCCACAAGAGTCTCTTGTGCTGCTCCCCTGGACATTTGGCTCTACAACATAATAATAATAATGATAATAATAATAAATTTTATTTATACCCCGCCCTCCCCCGGCCACAGCCAGGCTCAGAGCGGCTAACATCAGTAAAATTACAGTAAAAAACATAATGGGGGGGGACCAATTTAAAATACAGGTTAAAATGCAATTTAAAATGCAGCCTCATTTTAAAAGTAGCCCATAAATCAAAACCATAAGGGGAGGGAAACATAACGGTCAGACTGAGTCCAAACCAAAGGCCAGGCGGACAGCTCTGTCTTGCAGGCCCTGCGGAAAGATGTCAAGTCCCGCAAGGCCCTAGTCTCTTGTGACAGAGCGTTCCACCAAGTTGGGGCTAGTACTGAAAAGGCCCTACCCTAGTTGAGACCAATCTAATCACCTTGCGACCTGGGACCTCCAAAATGTTGTCATTTGTGGACCTGAAGGTCCTCCGCGGGGCATACCAGGAGAGGCGGCCCCGTAGGTACATGGGTCCTAGGCAGAATAACATGGAGTTCTTCTGGGTCAGAGCAGAGGATCCAGGGATACCATTGTACCATTTTTCTCCATGTCGGCAACACGGAAAGCAAGCGGTGGATATAACGGCAGGGCAAGGAGCATATGATTCACAACACTGCATGAAATTGCATCATTGCATTGAGGATGAAGGGTATTTCGGATGATAGCAGTTAAAATCATTTCCAGCAGTGCCGAGGTCAGTGAGGAAGACAGAGAGAGAAATGAATAGATTTCTATGAGCATTCCTTTAATAAAAAAAATAATAATCCACAACCAATCACATCCACAATAAGACTAGGAAAGTTGGAGTACTTTACTGAACATTGGGCGATCTCACAAATGTTCAGAAGCGAAGGGTCTCTCCAGTGATTGGTGCGGCTTTTATCTACCGTGCCACGGCAGTATGAAGGATTCAGATGAAGGGGTGGGACAGAGAGAAGAATGAGGGCAGGAATGACATACTTTGGTGTATCTTGAATAAGGAAGGCAGATTGGGGCTTACATCTAAGAGGGTTTTCTTTTTCTTTTCTACAAAAGAAAAAATATCTTTCTCTGAAACAGATATCCATGCAAGAAGAACAATGCGTTTTATCATTTTACTTGGGGGAAGAAGAAAAAGAATCTCATTTTTTCATTATTTTTTTTCCTTTTAACAAGTAACATGCCCCTTTTGGAACGCTCATACTAACAACACATTTCACCCGGGAAACAAAAGGAACTGAAGCTCATTGCTCTGCTGCTATGGACGGAAAGAAATTGAAGCGATGTTAATTCCTTACCTGTTTGGATGAATTTATGTGGTCAAGCCACACAATAGTTAAGTTTGAATGTGAGTTTGCTAACTGGATCATATGATGATCTGCAAGGGCAGGGAAAACCACTTCCGCCCTGCAGAGGAGGTGGGATTGCGGGTGTCATGGCCCAGCCCACACGCAATTGGGGGAATCCCCGGCCGTGTCACCCGCTGGTCAGCCAATTGGCTGGCTTTGAGGGCATGGCCCGCCCAATTTAAACGCAGGCACAGCCGGGAATCTCCCTCTTTTCCTGCATACCAGCTGTTCCTGTTTCCCGCCCTATAAGGTTTTCATTCCTTGACCTTGCTATGGACCTTGGTTGGTCACCATTGAGGGGCCTGGTAGGAATTTTTCCACTTGGCAAATTGCACCAGCCACTTGGTTTTTGCCTACCTCATAGCAAATCGTCACAACTTTCTTAGTATTGGCGGTTAGTATTGGTATTCTTTTGTAGATGGAAGAGGGGAGGAAGCGCCATCACCTGCCCCACATATTGAAGGGTAGTCCAATAAAGGATTCTGAGGGGCGTGGCCCTGTCCAAAGCCTAGGGAGATGAGGGCCTAAGGCACGCCCCCTAGCGGTGACCCTGGGAGAGTTCCTAGTTGATGTGCATCAGCAGGACTCCCCCTACTGGTGGTTAACCCTTTCTGCACTTCAAGCAGACGGGCTGGAGTCGGATATAGTCAGTTAGGACCAGTGCCTAAGTCAATACTGCTCATCACCTGTAACCAATAAAGTTGTGGCCATAGTTAGCCCATTAACCTTAAATAATTGTGTCATGTGTCTTTATTTCCACTGAGGGGGCGGGACAGGAACTCGCCACGTGATGAGGTTCTGTGTAAGTTACAGTCAGGGATTGGCTGAGCGGCTAATTCCATCCGATTTCTGTTTTCTCTGCTGCATTTTAAGCACTTTTTAATGTTGCTGTACACACCAGAGAGGTGATGGAAATGTTTTCACCCAATACGCATTGCCCCAAACTCACATTCAAGGAAGCTGTCATCTTCTCATGCACTGTCCTCTGAGCATGTGCAGTAGCTGTCTCAGATGTACACACCTCAGCTTAACCATGACTTTACGTTTTCAAACTGGATGGAAACTGGTTTGACAGAACAGAAGTAAACAAAAGAACAATAGGCTTGACCAGGCCAATAGCCCATGTAGTCCAGCACCCTGTTCTCACAGAGGCCAACCAGATTCTCATAGGCTGAGCTCTCACTGACCAGGTAGAAGTGAGGGCAGGGTGGGGGAAGCCAGGTAGAAGTGAATGGGAGGGGGGTTAGAAATTGACAGAGGAAGTTCATTCCTTTATCATTTTCTAGTTTTCCCCTTACTCAATTTTATTTTGAACCATATGACACAAATTCCACTATATTTATAGAATCCAATACATATAAAGCATTCATTGGATGTATCAATAATTAAAGAATTGCTAGGGGAGGGAGAAGTGGGGACAGAGGAGAACAGTACGTCAATACAACTTTGAGGAGCTACTGGCAGGAAATCGTACAGAATGTCCAAACTGATTTTTGAACACAGAGTACGGTTAGACCCAGGTGTAGCCTTCTTCAGCTAGCTGAACGATTCTCCCAAAGAATAAAGAGAAATTACTATTCTACATTATTGTTGCAGTGAGGTTCCTTTATGCAAGCTGGGGGGGGGGACAGAAGACTCACATTAATTCCAAAATTGGTATATTAAATTATTTGCAAGACAATGTTAAATGAGATCACTCGGATGCTAGGGGTATGGCAAGGAAGATTTCATGGATTTGGAAAAAGAGTGAAACTTTTAAAAAAAGAAAGAAACAGAGAGAAAAGGCTCCTAACCCTTTTTGCCTGTACTCTAATATCAAGCAGGTGTTTTATTTTTCTTTACATCCACTTTTGTGGTTCTCAAAGGGGTGAGTGTGCTTGCAAAAGTTGTGTTGTTGCTGCTGCTGCTGCTGTTTCCTCCCCATTGTTCCCAATGCTCCAAGGGACTGGGAAGACAATGGATCCTTCAGTTCAGTCCTTGCCGCTTTTTGACCGTATAGATTTCAGAGCTCTGAGATCGGAGGGACAAACGTTGCTTGACTTTCCGTGGTGCAGTGAGGGGGAACCCGACATAAAAACATCTTAAAAGCCCTGCCGGTTTAGACAAATTGCCCATCTCATCCAACATCCCTCTCTCACAGTGTCCAACCTGATGACCACAGGAAACCTGCAAGCAAGACCTAAGCAAGACCTCTCCCCTCCTGCAGTTTCTAACAACTGGCGTCCAACTTAAGTCTCTCTCCATCTCTGCCCTCAGAGAGGGAAATCTAGTTCTTCCGATAGCCCCTAGAACACCCACCTAGGAACCAAAGGAGTGCAGGGCCCATTTCCTTGCCCCACTGGATGTACAGTAATCTCTGCTTGTTCATCCCTGTGTGAGTGGCCAAAAGACCACCTATAACCTTAGGCATGGTACACGATGGGAAAAGCCTAAAGGCTGAATGGAAGAAGGGCCATGTGTACCTATGGAGGTCTGGTAACACACACTTGCATTATGATGTGGTATAGTCAATGCTTTTTTCCGGGGGGGGGGGGACACAGGGATATGCATATCCCTAAACATTTTGTGAATCTTTGTATTTTTGTCCATTTACTGTATTTATTTTTCCCAATTTGAACTATAAAATGTGGGGTTTTTTTAGTCAAAATGAGAGTACCCCTAAACATTTTTTTAGAAGAGGGGGGGAAAGCACCGGGTATAGTCTTCCTCACCAGTGATGTGGGACTAAACCACAGGTCTCAGTTCCACCACTTGAATATTTGAGTCAAGTACAGTGGTACCTCGGGTTACAAACGTTTCAGGTTACAGACGCTTCAGGTTACAGACTCCCCTAACCCAGAAATAGCACCTCGGGTTAAGAACTTTGCTTCAGGATGAGAACAGAAATCGTGCTTCGGCGGCGCTGTGGCAGCAGGAGGCCCCATTAGCTAAAGTGATGCCTCAGGTTAAGAACAGTTTCAGGTTAAGAACAGACCTCCAGAACGAATTAAGTTCTTAACCAGAGGTACCACTGTAACAGATTATTTAATATTAGATCAGGCATAGGCAACCTCGGCCCTCCAGATGTTTTGGGACTACAATTCCCATCATCCCTGACCACTGGTCCTGTTAGCTAGGGATCATGGGAGTTGTAGTCCCAAAACATCTGGAGGGCCGAGGTTGCCTATGCCTGTATTAGATTATTGCTCCCATCACTGACTTCAATAATAAATCTCCCAATTCTCGAACACACTTGACTTGGAAATAAAAGCTTATGAAAGCAGTAGGATCGACTGTCAAATGAATGGATAGTTCAGTCGGTTAGAGTGCGGTGCTGATAACGCCATGGTTGCAGGATTGATCCCCGTATGGGGCAACTGCATGTTCCTGCATTGCAGGGGGTTGGACTAGATGATCCTCAGGGACCCCTTCCAGCTCTAAAATTCTATGATTCTATAAGCGCCCAATACAGCAGTGGGGTGCGGAGCTGATGCTATCCCAGCGGTGGCAGTATTGTGCTCAGTCGGACAGAGATGTGTCAATGCAAGGCAGTGGCAACATCAAGGAATCACTGCATTGGTGGTGACTAGATCCCCATCTTTGCTTTGTGACTGCCCAGTGCCTCCATGTGTTACTGCTGGTCCAGTATCTTCAGTCTTCCCCACAGTTTTCATCTTCCATTCTTTGTTTTGCACCCTCCCCAGTTCAGTACCCTGAGCTATTCATAATTTGATTAGATTTTTCTGAACCGCAACAGAGTTTAAATCTACACAACTTGGTCACACTTGCGCACACAGATTGTGAGTAATGCTTATGAGAGAAGAACAGGGGCACGTTCAGTGAAAGCACTCCAGCTTAAATATTCCCCCCGCCATAACCAATATTACATAAAATACAAATGCATGTCATTGGGTGTTAAGGGTATAATTTGAAAATGGAACAGCCTCCGACATACAGTTATCGATTCCAAATGCTCAGAGAATAAAATTATATGGGGACCCCTGTGGCTTCCAATCAACCCCCTTCCCTATCATAAAGGAGAAGCTGCAAGAATATGCCTTCTTTCCCTTTTTAGAACATCAGCCTGCTAAAGTGCTCAAGAAAGTATTCACGGAAGAAAAACAGCCATATGTCCAGAATCCCTGCAGTCGTACAAAGCTAGCAGCAACCAACTGGACACCGCGAGAGACGCAGGAATTAAAAATGCAAGCCGCTCCAACCCTGGCAGCTTTCAAGGGGTTGTTTGTATTTTTAAACTCTAAGAAGTGGCATGAGTTATCTAGGCTTTTTCAGAAACTGACAGAAAACGTAACATGCAAGCTGTTTGCCTGAACATATGGAGGGTGCAAAGGAACAGTGGGAAATTATACAGTGCGTTTGGAGGAATGGAAAAAGCTCTCGGAAGCTGGAAGCAAGGAACTATTTTAGCACACGCACAAAAAACATCAGTCGGAAATAACAAGTCGGTCATCAAAGTTATGATTCAGAGGGATACATATGTCTTGTGGAAATGGAATGCGGGCAACATTTAGATATGCCCCACTCTTTTGGGGGGACATCTGGGGCATCTGACTGGCAAGTCAGGTCAAAAGGTCACATCTGCAGCAAAAGAGATTTTCCTATTTTGCACTTCCCCTAAAATGTGGTCATTTTTTTCCCTCCTTTTCTCTTTCTCTCTCTCTTCTTGGATGGATGATGAAGTTTGGCTCTCACCTGTAAATTTGTATGATTTGAGTTATTTTGGATTTGAGGGAAACTGACAAAGCCAGAATTCTGAGTAAATACAAGGCAAGCTTGATACCTCAACCACCTTGATTTCTTAACAAATCATCCATTTCTCTGCCTACATTAGGGCTATAAGTGATTTACATTAACTGTGAAAATGACTAATTTGCAATCCAATAATATGCATGCTTACGCAGAAATCTGTGGAAGATGCACAAGCCAAAGTATTTTGACATGGATGGATGTCCCAGACTTACTCCCAAGTAAGCATGCTCAAGAAGGCAGCCTTGCAGCCTCATTCCATGCACGATTACTCAGAAGTCAGTCTCACAGAAATGAATGAAACAAGGTTACAGCCAAGTCCTGTGTATGTTTACCCAAAGTTTCACAGGACTTACTTCCAAATAAATAAATTGCGTGTGTAATTGCTGTGTTTAAGTAAAAACAGCAAGTCTGTGTGCAATGCATCTATTTGAAAGTAGAGCCTATGAAATTCAATGAAACTTGGAGCAAGCATGCATTGAACTTTGCTGTAAGTCTTTAGCAATATACCAGTTAAATAGGGACCATTTCATACATTATGTGCTAGCAGTAGATTCAGGTTTGCACTGGGGGGGCTCAATATGACAGGGAGCTACAGCTAATCTCAGCTTCCCGACTAATGCACCTGTTTGCATGGCATGTTTGCAAACAGTAACACTTTATGCCTTTTTTTGTTTGTTTTCGGTGTGTCAGTGAAACATCTTGAAGAGAAGACACACACACACAAGCAAATTTCAGCGGCTAAGTTTCCATTTTATCTCCTTAACAAAATAGCCCCTTGACAAGATGGTTTTGGTTCATGGAAACGAAACGAAAGGGCAGCATCTTTAGACTGCCTCAACACAGAAAGGTGTGCTTTTATCTCTACACAGAACTCTTTACCCTTTGCTGACCCCCGCTGGTCCCTGGTTCTCTCCTGAATCTGTTCCAATGCAATCAACCTTTCCTTTGCAGAATCAATAGTTTTCTTGGAGTACCAAACGGGGCGATTTTTTCTTTCTTTCTTTCTGTAAACCACATAAATCAAACCCGCCGATTCCCCAATAGGCTCCCTATGTCAGCAACTAATTCAGTGGACTCCAGCAAACTACGAGCCCTGACCTTGCTTTTAGGATGCGGACAAAATCCTGCGTGCTTCATGTTACTCAGCCGACTCGTTCCTGCTACTTTGTATGAGTGCTTCTATTACCCTAACAGCTGCATCATGTTTATCTGAGCTATCCTCAGAGAGTGCCTTGATCTTTTCTTAAAGGTTAGGCTATCTTTTCTAGTGAAAACCTTCTTATCTCCCTTTCAAATGGTAGGGCACGCTCTCTTTTTAAACTATTACTTAGCATTTCCATGGCATTTTTTTTTCTCTTTAAGAAGTCCGCCATTTAAATCACCAATTTGAAAAGTAACACAAAGGCTGACTTTTTATTATCTTCCATGCAGATTTCTTTTCTGCCATGTTCCTAACCTAAATTCATCAGAACCCCCCACCCCTGCTTTTTTTAAAGAAAGTTTCTGATATTTTTTTTCCCTAGAAAAAAAAGAGAGCCACTTTGTAGAATTTTCTGTCAATACTCTCCACCATTCTATTTCATTTTGGTTGTCAACATTTGCTCTGGAAATAATCCATATGAACATCAATCACAAATGAACATCTTTGTCCACACCCCCAAAATATCTTATCTGTGATGTTCGGATTTCTAGAGGTATTGTACTTTAAAATATTATCTCAGCCACAGTTCATTTTTTGTTTTGTTTTTTAAAGAATTACTCCTTTTGCAGATTTACCTGCCTTTAAGACTTCATAACTGGAAAGATAACTAGAAGCAATGGACCACTGTTTAAACATCACTGTGTTGTTTTGCTATTCCACTGTGATTTTGTGTGATTGCCATGCCACTGTATTGTCCCTGTATAGGGAAGTTTTTAATGTTTTAAACATTAAAAAATGATATTTGTTGGAAGCCGTCCAGAGTGGCCGGGGGAACCCATTCAGATGGGTGGGGTACAAATAATAAAATTGTTATTATTAGTATTATTCCCACAATACCATTTGCGCTGTTGGATGTTAGATTCAGGGTGCTGCAGGTGAAACAAAATGGCGGCCAGACTGCCAAGGTAGCTGAAACTTGCAGGGGCAGCAAAACAGAAATTTTAAAAAAACTGAAGGGGGCGAGTCATGCTACTACTACCACCACCAGTAAGCCACACCCCTGAGAAACTGACAGAAAATTTCTCCTCCTCTCGGAGGAAAAAGATGATAACATTCTCTCCACACACACACAGCCCGATTTTTATTCCACAAAAATATGGTGGAGGATCTTGAGAGGCCATTTGTGCACGACACTACATAAAGTTTCAGGACAAGTTAAAAGACGTTTACATGCTATTTAATCCTCACCCTGGCCCTGTAAAATAAGAAAGGGGTGCTAGTTATAAACACTTTGTGGATTTCCTAAATGGAAACCCTGAAACCAAGTCTCCAGGAAATTGCATCTCTGGTGACTGCAGTTGTACATGTGGCTCCTTGCATGTACCAAATTACTGCATGTTCCAAAATCCAGGTACATGCAATGAACCAGACATGTGTGCAATTGTCCCCCGTTAGGATCTACATGCTGTTTTCATGTTTTTCATACACAGATGTTTCTCGTACACCGGTAATTCTTCAGATGGACTCCATCGCGAGGAAAGGCAGTACAGAAACCTAATAAATGCATATTTGAAGCTGCCGCATTGATACGGACATTAACAAAAGCATGAGGAAACCTTTGCTGACTCAGAGCAAAGGTCCGTAGAGATTGGCTGGGATGGCTGCCACAGGAACCAGCCAAATACCTCTAGAAAACCCAAAAGTAAGGCATGAGGGCAACAGCCTTCTGCCGCTTAACCCCAGTGACTGGTTTTCAGAGGCATGTTGCCTCTGATTCTGGAGGAAGTACAGTAATTGTGACTAAAAGCCACTGAGAGACTTCTCCTCCGTGAATTTGTCCAATCCCCTTTTAGAGCTGTCTATGCTAGTGGCCCACGAAGGAGCAGCAAATTCCATAAATTCAATTCTGCATTGCGTGAAGAAATACTTCACAGCTAAACAGGAAATGAGTTTGGGTTTCGAACGCCATCTCTGTTGGACCTCAGAAGCTGCTTGGCTTTATAAAGGATGTAATGGAGAGACAAATGTCCACTTAAGGACAATAAACAGAGGTTGAAAGACAACTCGAGTCTCTAGGTCCGTTGGTTACTGAACCACACCGGGTCTCCCCAACCTGCCACTCAGATGTTCTGCTCAACCTCTCCATATCCTCCCTTGTGCTTCTGCTCTTGACTTCAGTGGGTACAGAAAGTAAGGACTGCCTTTCAAGATGTTGGCTACCCAGACCTGATATATAATATACTCACATATTGAAGGGGCATGGAAGTCATCTAATCCCAAATGATACACCACCCAGCCGAAATGGTCCATCTAGCAGCATGTGCTCGCATTGATCCTTTATTGCTCTTGTCTCTCCTCTGCCTCCCTGCCCTTCGATCCCCTTCCTCCACTGTCAAGTCACAGACTGCTAGTTGCTTGGGGCAGGAACCTTTCCCCACCTTAGATGACCCTCACCATGCAACATTGATGCAGCTATAGAAATAAGCAAAGGGATTCAGTGCTGTGGATTCACTCAAATCTGGATGAAACAATTTGCAAGACCAAAGACATTCACCCTATAAGCATCACAATATATTAATACTCCCAAGCAGTCATTGCCACTCGTAGCCCATGCTCCAGAAGCATTAATTATACAGGTGTAAGAGTTCCTCGTATTGAAGCAATTAGCAGATATTTCCTGTTCTTCGATTTTTTGGTTTTGGAGGATTTCTCCCCCCACCCCCCAGTTCTGGCAGACCTCCAATCCCTGTGCTCTTAACTATCATAACTTTTATGATGGTGCTTACCCAACCACACAGCTCAATTGAATTTGGTAGATGGAGCCTGGATGTTCGAGAATTTGATTCCTCTCCCCCGCTTTGGAACATTCTTTGTTCACATATCAATCATATTTCCTACACATTTTGAACTTCCGCTATTTTAAAATATGTGCGCTCAACTCCCGCACATCTTCAGAAGTTTGTTCAGCCTCTCACAGGTGAACAATAAACCTAGAGAGAAACTCTTAAGGAATAACAATGAGCATGACTCTGAAGCAGGAACCAAAAAATTTTTTCACTCATTCTAATACATGTATAAAAGAGGCTGAATATTTCTCATTCCACTAATGTTCACAGGACATCTGGGCAAACTACACGTTACATGCATATACATGTAATGAACTCCCAAGTTTTTTTTAATATAAAAAGCATCTCCAAGACACTGCGTTGTTGAGCATGAGCACGTGTTGGGGACCTACTTCTCCTTTTCTGACAGCTATTTTCCACTCAATTCTCTACCCACCTTTTCCCAATTTAAAATCACTCCCTGACTGCTTTTCCCCTTACAAACATTCCAGATGTACTTTTATCAACTGGCAGTGATGCACCTTGATTGAAATAATTCCAGATTTCTCTTGAAATTCAAAAATGATCAGTTGCCCCATCACTGATACTCAAATACCATTCAATTACTTACCCTGATTTCTTTTTATTAAAATAATAATAATCTCCATCTCAAAAAATACAAAACAGATCCATGCGCTTTGTTAGTTAAGGTTCTTAGGGAAAAGTGTGTTGGAGAGATTTCAGTTTGCTTTAAAGTTTTCTTGTAGGGTCTTAGGATCTCTTTTGTAGATAATATTGCAAATGTGTGAGAGAGAAGGGGAATGACAGACAAAAAGAAAATTACTTGCATGCTATCATTCATCGCAGTGTAAAATTTCGGGAAGTTTACCCAAGTGAGAAAACTTTGAAGTGACAATCACACATTATGTGTCATTTTAAAATATAATATAGATGATGTCGGCAACCACAAAATTTTTATGCTCAAGGAGAAGAAGCGGATTATGATTTGAATAGACAGAACTGGCCAAAACAAGCCCATGTTGATTTCTCCACAGATAAGGGTGAGACTTACTATATTTAGCTGTGACACCATAAAAAACACATTCTCAACTCTTCTTTCAGCCAACTGTGAACAGTCCACGCTCATCCTCTTAGCCACTGCCTCGCAGAATAGAATCTGTGCATTTTTAGATAATTCCAGCTTTGCCTCACTCTGCCCTCCTCCCCCCCCCCAAAAAAAATGTCGATCTTTTTTGGATCACCTTTTCACCCTCTCCTTCACTGACTCAGGACGAGACTGCCTTATTCCCAAGCCAAACCCCATCCTGAACTTCTACACAAGTCGCAGTGACACACATTGCTTCCTGCCAGAGCCACTGAAACGTTTGGCTTTCTGATGCATTTTATCTGTGGGGTTTTTTTGCCAACCTCGGTGCCAGGAAATCTCCAAAGCCCGGGAACTTTAGACATGCCTCCTTGTTTTGTAAGGCAGCAAACTGCAGTCAGCAAAAGGAGCCCTTTCCTCACATTCTCCTGCTGCCTCTTTTCACCGTTCAGTCCTGGGAATATTTCAGCTGCAATGCCAGCCAGCCAGCCGCTCTCCTTCCAGCCTGAACTTTGTCCAAAAAGAAGCAAATCCTTCTTCTCAGCCAAGACCACCCGATGGGCAAAACCGACCCATTAGCTTAAGAATGGGCAAGAGGAAGGGGAGTGACAGCAAGACGCGAACCCAGAAAAAAACCCTCCCCTTCAGAACAGTCCAAAATCAGCCCAGAGGCCATTCATAAACTACTACAGCCAGAGAGAAATCACGAAGGGATGGATGGATGTGGAGAGGAGGGAGGGAGAGAGGTTGACACTTACCCCAGTTCTCACACTGCCTCTTCTGCCTCTCTCCTTTCGCCTGCTCTTCAGTTTGGGGATTTCAGCCTCTTTTGGCCAGAGCTGGTCTTCTCAGTCCCTTAAGGTCTTTGGTGCCAGGAGTTTCTTTGAAAGATCTTTATTCTTTCATTTCCTCCCCCTCAAAAAAGAGAAGACGAGAGAGAGAGAGACGAGGATCAGATCTGGAGATTTCACGGCTGCGAAACCCAGGTAAAAAATAAAAAAATCATAGCATCCCTTCTCCACAAGCCGAGTGATTTCCCCAGCACTTTGAGGGCTCGGCGATCTAGATAGCCTGGCAGCGCTGCTCTCCCGCTCGCTCGCTTCCTCTGTCTTTCTCCTCGCCGCCTCTCCAGTGCTCTTTTCTCGCCTTTTTTCAGATTTGGATGATATTGGGAAATAGGGGGAAAGACCACCTCTGGTTGGTGATGCTCTCCCGACTGCGATTTCTCCGCCAATGCCTTCCCGAGTCCCTCTCGCTCGCCGCCTCTGAGTGGCTGTGCGCGCCTCTTTGCCTCCCTCTCGGTCTGCGATGAGTGTATTTGTGTGTATGCGCGTGCGAGAGAGCGAGCGCGCGCCTGTGTCTCGCACACACAGAGCGCCTCGCTGCATCTTGGCGAAAAGGTTCGTTTAGTATGTCCCCAGGCTTAAAGCACCCTTTGCTGCCGGGAGGCCAGTTAAAACGCACAAACGCGCGCACACACCACGTATAAAAAAGTCTGCTGAATTGAATCCAGCTGATGAACCCATCCACACCTAAGCAAAAGCAAACCCCATTGAGTTCGATGGGGGTTTGCTCCCGAGTAAGAGCACACAGGGTCGAAGCTTTTTATTATGATCATCATCAATTTTTTGCAGCCCACTTCCAGGGATGACTACTCTGATTCAGAGCCTACTGAATTCAATGGGGATTCTTCATGAATAAGGGTACCCGGGACGGGCTGTAGCCTTCTGGCAGCACAGCCCCACATAAATCTCTTTCAGTGTGGTTGACTTCTGAGTAAATGCATACCGGATTGCAACTTTGCAGCCCATGGGTGTTTACTCGGAAACAAATCCCACTGGACTCAATGGGGCTTCATCAAAACTTGGTGTGAATGGGATTCCAGCTGCTGAGTCTGAATTTTGAACGGAAATTTGTTTTGTGTAATTTAACTGTTTTGTGTAATTTAACTGATATTTTTGTCCTTTTTGTTCATTTTTTCCCCTTAGATGAACAGTAGAACCAAAACACGCCCCCTGCCTCTTAGGGTAAGAAGTCACACAGACAGGGTTTGATCTTATGTAGACTCCGGTGTGTCCAAACCCATAGATTTCTGCTCAGACCAGGGGCTGTGGGGCGGTGCCATTAAACCTGCTGGAATCCGTCGGCTTAAGCGCACCTTCCTTGGCTAGTGTTGCCTTCAAGAGGGAAAAAAAGAGCAACTTGTTTGGACCCAGCCTGGATAGCTCAGTTGGTTAGAGCGTGGTGCTGACAAGGACAAGGATGCAGGTTCGATCTCTGTATGGGACAGCTGCATATTTATGCATTGCAGGCGGTTGGACTACATGATCCTCAATTTGTCTCCCAACTCTAAGATTCTACAAGGCAGAGAATGCAACTTTGCAGCAGTCTTCTATGACAGGATAGAAAAATAAGGCTCTCTTTAAATTTGCTCCTTGATGACTTTCAGATGACATGTTTATTTAGCACTCATCCCGACTGGTCTGCAGGGAGGTTATACAACATTGCATGAAGCAAATGTTATCCCACATCTATTTGCAAAAAACAAAAGGGGGGGAGGCTGGTTTTGGAGAGGTGGGTGGGAGGAGCAGGTTCATTGCACAAGCGCTCCAAATCAGCATTAAATGTGCAACTTGAATTTGCTGGTATGTGGCCGAATCCCATCCCCAAATAGTGACAGTTGCTTTGCACCAGAACAGAGCATTCAGCTGGCTGTAATCCCTCTTAGCCACCTGCTCTAAGAAGATGTTCCACTGATTTGAACAGGAATGGTCTAGGAGAAATGGAGAGCCCTGCAGCTACTTTTCTTGATCTGCTTTTAATCACAAGTCCACAGGCACCTCCGGTAAAATGGCTCACCGATTTTCAGCAGAACAAAAAATCCGGGAAGGAATTTAAGAAGAAATTCAGTTATATAGTGAAAAATTTAGGCTTCACAATTCTGGGTTTGCAGGCACTATTGTGTCACAAATCCACTTTCCCCAAAGACTGGGCTGTTTGCAGTAAGTAAAGTGATGGGACAATGCCCTGGAAGGAATGGCTTTAAAAAGAGATTGGGCACATTCGTGGAGAACAATGGATAACCACAGTTGTTATGCTCTGCCTCCATGGTTGAAGACAGTAATGCTTCTATTTTTTTTAATAATAATATTTATTAAAGTTTGAAAATACAACAAAGAAGAAAAAGAAAAAACAAGAACAAAAATATCAAGAAAATCAAACAGCAAAAAAGAAAATACAGAAAAATACAATAAACCTTATTAACTTAATTTCATATGCTTGTTTCTTTGACCTCCTCCCGCCTCCCTTTTTTGTATTCTGCTTCAATTAATTATTTCAGCAAATCCTTTCCATCTTTCCCAAATTGTTAACCAATAATTTATCTTAACATAGTATAATTTTACTTTCCCTCATTTCCTTCAACAATCTATTTAACTTAAATCCATTATAGTATTTATACAGAAGTCACATAGTTTCTTTCCAGACTCCTTCTAAACTTTCTCAATTTTGCTATATTTTTGTAAATAAACTTTAAATTTCTTCCAGTCTTCTTCCACCAACTCTTCTTCCTGGTCCCGGATTCTGCCCGTCATTTCGGCCATTTCCATAAAGTCCATCACCTTCATCTGCCACTCTTCCCGGGTGGGTAGATCTTGTGTCTTCCAATATTTTGCAATCAGTATTCTTGCTGCTGTTGTAGCGTACATAAAGAAAGTTCTGTCCTTCTTTGGCACCAATTGGCCGACCATGCCCAAGAGGAAGGCCTCTGGTTTCTTCAGAAAGATATATTTAAATACCTTTTTTATTTCATTATAGATCGTTTCCCAGAAGGGAAGACAGTAATGCTTCTAAATACCATTGCTGGAGTCCTTAGGAGAGGAGAGGGCTCCTCTGCTCTGGTCGTGCTTGCAGGCCTCCCATAGTGACAACAGGATGCTTTTCTAGATAGGCAATTGGCCGGATCAAAAAGATAGTTGTACATTTTTATGTTCTTATCTTCTTTCTTCTTCTTCTTCTTTGGTGATCACTCATAGCCGAGTAAGATTGTCTTCCATGAACACGGTCTTAACAATGGGTCTGTAAGTGACTGTGGAGTCCAGTTCTGGATTGACACATCCTTTCACAGTGGAGACATAAGTATCTGGGTGGAAGTTGATCATGGTAAGGGTTTGCCAAACATGCCTTCCTCTTATCACATTTCTCCCTTTCGTCCTGAATTCAAGCGTCTTCAGAGTTTATGACACTTTTGGTGAAGGCTGTTCTCCAATTGGAGCACTCGCAAACCAGTGTTTCCCAGTTGTCAGTGTTTATACAACATTTTTTAAAATTAACCTTGAGAAAGTGTTTAAACCTCTTTTGTTGACCACCAGCATTAAGCTTTCCATTTTAAAGTTCAGAATAGTTGCTTTGGAAGATGATAATCAGGCACCCAAACAACATGACCAGTCCAAAAAAGTTGATGTTGAAGAATCATTGCTTTGGCACTGGTGATCTTTGTTTCTTCCAGTACACTGGCATTAGTTCGCATGTCTTCCCAAGTAATGTGTAAGATTTTTCAGAGACACCGTTGATGGAATCTTTCAAGGAGTTGGAGATGGCATTTATAAGTGGTCCGTGCTTCACAGGCATACAGTAAGGTTGGTGGTACAATAGCTTTGTAAACAAACATTTTGGTTTCTCTGCAAATGTCCCAGTCCTCAAACACTCTGCACTTCAATCAGCAGAAAGCTGCACTCACAGAGCTCAGGTGATGCTGGATTTTGGCATCAATGTTTTCATAGAAAGTGTGGGGCACCACTTGCTTTGATGCAACATCCTCTAGCCTCCCCACCAATAGTCAGCAAATCAGAATGATTGCTCACAAAATAGCCGGTGTCGTCTAATCTCCCTGCAAACAAATCAGGATGGATGTGTAATAAACAGGCCACCTGGAAGTACCCTCAGTGAAAGAACATGCAAAAGGTCCCATATTCAATATTCAATGCTGCAAGTTAATACTGAGGTGGATGGACTAATATTCTGACTTTGTGTAAGGCTATGCTCCTATCCAGCTGTCTGGATGGTGTCTGCCAAATGTTGCTCTGTGCCTTAGTTTCTCCTTATTTGCCTACTGAATTCATGGTGTTCTTAAAAAACAAAAAGCAGCAGAAACATCAGTAAGAGCCAAAAGCCCAGCCAGATCAGTGCTAATTGGGTTTTTTAATAGTACTCCCCTCAAAAAAAAAACACCTAAAGCACATTGTTTTGCCTGAGAGAGCATCTGTTTTCAAGGCTCCTTCTTTCCCCTCTCTTTTCCTGGCTCTTAACAATATCTGCCGCTGTCTACAAGCACCCCAGGTATACATTTCCATCCCATCCACCCTCTCCCATTTTCCCTGCTTGAGCCAAAGCTGGCAGCTGGGGAAGGGAGGAGAGGGATAGGAGGATCCTTTTTAAGCCAGAGATGCCGCCAGCCTGCGCCTGAATTTTTCTATCACAATATCCGTAATTGGAGGGAGAGAAAGAGAGAGAGAGAAAATAACACATCCATCTGGATGGCAGCTTAAAGTGCCATTGTTTTGTGACAACCCTCCTTATCTAACTCCCCTCCTCTTTACCTTTACTTATCCTTTCCCTAGCCCCCTGGATTCATCAGATTTTAATTGAACTCGAGTGAAAATGAATTCTACCAGCTCCCCGGCAAATCTGACTCCTCTCTCTTTCTGTCTCCTTTCTATATTTAACTGAAACATAATCCTCCCTAAGGCCCGGTGTTTGTTCCCTTGGAAAGGGCAGGATTCTCACTCAAGCCTCGAGACTCCTTCGTAGTACCATAGAGCAGATGCTGTGTACACATTATTCCTGTTTAATCTGCATCCAGTGCACTCCCGCCAATGGTTTGGGAAGTTGTAAAGGTAAAGGGACCCCTGACCATTAGGTCCAGTCGTGGCCGACTCTGGGGGTGTGGCGCTCATCTCGCTTTATTGGCCGAGGGAGCCGGCGTACAGCTTCCGGGTCATGGGGCCAGCATGACTAAGCCGTTTCTGGCGAACCAGAGCAGCCCACGGAAACACCGTTTACCTTCCCGCCAGAGTGGTACCTATTTATCTACTTACACTTTGACATGCTTTCGAACTGCTAGGTTGGCAGGAGCAGGGACCGAGCAACGGGAGCTCACCCCGTTGCGGGGATTCGAACCGCCGACCTTCTGATCAGCAAGTCCTAGGCTCTGTGGTTTAACCCACAGCGCCACCCATGTCCGACTGGGAAGTTGTACTTGCACAGTATTTAGCCACAATCCATATCTACCCTGTTGTTTCTTAGGAAATGCTGCATTTTGATGCACTTCGTTTCCAACCAGCTTCGATCCGAATTGAGAAGAACGACCCAACTGCATTTTAATCCAGTGATGTGCACACAGCCTGAGACTCAAGAATGCATCAGATATCTATTTCAGCTGCATTTCTGCTTCCCCTTGATGTTTTGCTGGGTTTAATTGGAACAGGCTGAGTCATATGCAACTACCCTAGCCTATAACTCCAAGCTCTGTGCTTTATCTTGCAGCTTTCCTGTTAATTAAAATTAGGCTTACCCCCTCTGTTCTGTATTGCCTTCTTACCCGTGTCTCTCTCCAGATCACTCATTTTCAATATATAGGTATTTAATAGCAGCCTTGAGGGACGAGGATGATTTTAAACCTCACACTTTGCCATCGCACCAGGAGGAGGCTCGAGACGACAGAAATGTGGGTAAACAGGTTATATTTATTAAAAGATAACAACTGGAGGAGCTGCCAGTTAATGTAACCAGAACAAATAGCCCAGTCAAACAAGCCTGGGCAGGTTGAACTGCAATAACTGGGGTGATCTAATCATTCCCATTTCCTGAGCCAGCTTCAAGCCAGGTCCAGCCCTCCCATGAGGCAAGGTGGGACAACTGCCTCAGGTGGCAGGTTCCACTGGGGCAGCAGGTCCCAATGTCAGTCTTTCTTCCCCCCTTGTTCCTGATGTAGATCCTCCCTCAAACCTTCTTCCCTGGTGGGAAGGAAGGTGCCATTTGGGGGTCCACCTCAGGTGTCAAAATGTCACAGGGCGGCCCTGCTGTGGTCACACAGCAAGGTTTGACAAACTCCTCACCCCACCCTAGGCTGCGTGCACCTTGGGTGCATGACCCCACATGTACACTATGTTCCCGTTGGCCAACGTTGACCCCAATGCACCTGACAGGCCAAACCCCCAAACTGGCGCAGATATTGAGCCAATGTTTTCTTAAATCTGCACACTCTTCTGAACCACATGCCAATAAGCTACATCAGGCCTAGGCAAACTCGGCCCTCCAGATATTTTGAGACTACAATTCCCATCTTCCCTGGCCACTGCTCCTGTTAGCTAGGGATGATGGGAGTTGCAGTCCCAAAACATCTGGAGGGCTGAGTTTGCCTGTGCCTGAGCTACATTCTTAAATTCCCTTCCAGTCCCTTAGAAAACGCCTCACAGTGTGAAGTAGGTGAAGCAGAGGAGACACCAGCCAATCAGTTTCCAACACCAACACCCCAAGATCCCATTCAGTCTCCAAAAAAAGAAAGAGCAACTAGCAAAACCCATACAGCTACAGGAGGCGGGGTGTCCAAAAAGGCAAGAGGTGAGAGTGCAGGGTGGAACAGACTTAAATAGCCTCATCTCCATCTCTCCCCCCACATGGTGCTCACTACCCACATCTATGGAAGAGACTATTTCTCCTCTTCTTCCAGGGGAGGAGGGTGTGGCAAATATCCCCCCCCCCCCAGTAGAGGGATGGAATTCTCCCAGCATAAAAATGACTCCAATATTTAGTGGACAGCCTCCTCCCCTGTTTACACTTCCTTTTAGCCTCTCATTATTAATCTGATTAGGTTCGTAGGCCATTGTCTACATCCAGAGAAGCCTTGTCAGTAGTTGTGCAGAAGTTGTTTTGATGGAGTCAAGAGGACAGAGTTTCAAAAAGGTGGGATCCTCTTCGAAAGGGAGCACCCACAGCACTGTTTGTGAGACCCAGCCAGGGGGTGGTGTGTGCATGTGGATGGAAAGGCAGAGATGCATCGAGGGGCAGGATCCGTCCCCACACACCCATCCCAGGCAAGTTGCATGCATGTATGTTTGCTTTCTTCTATGAATAATTCACCCTTTGCCATATGGCCCCACGGCGGGATACATACAACATCAAAACCGCAATTAAGACATCATTCAATTTAAGCATTTAAAGATGTTTTCAAGGCGTCGTTATTGTTTTATCACTTGCTGCTTGCCACCCAGGGCTCCTTTGGCAGGGGGTTCAAACAAACAAGCAAGCAAACAGATTCCAAAATAAAAAGCACCCTCTAAAAACACAATTTTAAAACAACAAAGTAACAATAGCACTTCGGAAGAGGGAAATTCATTCCACTTTCTTCCTCGGCCACCCAAGACCTGGATGAAAAGTAGACCCTAGAGAATATCAGAATTGTAGAGTTGGGAGGGACCACGAGGGTCATCTAGTCCAATTCCCCCTAAATATATGCATTTCTGTACATTTATGTGGCATGTGGCCAATACAGTCAGATGGGCAGAGTACCAATGATAACATTGTTGCTGTTCTTGGTGTATTGTTCAGCCATAAAATTTGGACTAGTGCAAATTTCAGATGTTATCTGTGTTTCAGCCCATGCATTTCCCACCCCAGAAAAATGCAAATTAGGTAGGTTCACCTTTAAATGTGAACTCAGTAGAATTGCTCCCCCACCCCTAACCAAAGAACACGTCTGCCTCAGATCTTCCACATCTCCCTCCCTCCCTCTGTGTGAGTTTCCATTCACGGCATTGCATGGCAAACGTATTTTGCTTTCTCCGCAACTACAATGCAGTGACATTGCCTTGAATGGACATTTGATTTTCAAGTGCCTCTCTTGTGCTTTTTACCTTGTGCGAACAACATTACACCTACACAAAGGCAGCAGGCAGAAGAGGTGATTAAAGAGGAATGTCATTAGCAGTGTGTGTGCCACCTTATTCAGAGTGATCCTGGACTCCTGTCACGGCCAGAAAAGGGGGATTCTCTCAGATGCCTCTGGACTAAAGCGCCTGTTGGATTGCAAGCCTTGATGTATTAACTGAATGATTGTTGTCTAGTTCCTTGTCTTTTAGCTTTCACTCTGCTTCAATGACTCCACTTCAGTGCTCTTTGAAGCTAGGAATTTGTGAACCAAAATAATCGCTTTCATTGCTTGCTCTGCTCCCATCAGATATTACTGTGGGTTTCCCAGAAGAAGAAGAAGAAGAAAAGTCCTCTTTCTGTTTGTCACATGCATCTGAATCCAACAGTTTTGCCTTTCACATGCAAATAAATGTCCCAGGTTATCAAATTTGTATACAGAATCTGGCACTGGATTTGTGGATCTATGCAGGTCCGTGCAGATGGGGTACACTTGCCCCAGGTCTCAGAAGGCTAAGCCAGCCAGGAGGCCCACCCAGGATCCTGCTGGACTTACTCTGTCAAACCAGGACCACACCCTGCCTCCCAGCTGATTGGGGAACCTTGTGTTGGGCCTCAGACAAGCTCCACCTAGATCTGGGTCCATGTGCATGATAGGCTCATGCCAGAAAGATTCTGAGCCTGGCTACATGTTACACACATTACATCACAGCCACATACATGGGATAGATGCAGCAAAATCTTAATAAAAAAGGAAGAGCCTTGCTGAGTCAGAGAAAAGACCCCCCCCCCCCCCCCCAGCATCATTTCTCAGCAATGGCCAAACAGATACAGCATGGAGTTCTCCAATTCAGGGTTCCAAGCAACCAGCCAACCAATACACAATCAATCAGTTCTTATATATTTTGACTATTATTGGCAAGTGTTCACAAACCTGACAGTGTCTGGCACCCCAGAACAGCTTTGAGAATACTATCTCATTGAAACGTGGGCAGCATTAAGATAAATTCAACAGTGTAAATAAGTTTTGATGGATGTAATAATGGAACACTGAATGGTTTAGTTTATATAAAATATGCAGGGATTTATGTTATGCAAAATGAACCATGGAAAGAGAAGAAGGGAAGTCATTGGTAGTTTAAGGTTGTTTAAATGAATATTCTAAAATGTAAAACAGAAAATTTGATAAAAATTATACCAAAAAAGAGAGAATACCATCTCACAGAAGACAGTGCCCTCTGTATGTGGGTGTATTATTTGTGGTGGCCCAAAATGTAACTCAGGGTGTACACTTCCAATTTATTATTCATTTCTACATATTTTGATTATTAATGGCACGTGTGGGTCACACCCAGCTTCAGACTGGACACAATTCAGTGCTCCTGCAACCAATCGGCCTTGGTTTTCAAATGGTTTTGGGAGTCATATGGATTCCCGAAATCCATTCTGTTTGAGAACCAAGGTATGACTGTATATGTTGAAAACTTTTAATAAAATTAACATGGAGAAAAATAGAGAGAAGATCAGAGTTAACGGCCCCTACTTTATTAATAATGACGCGGGTGGCGCTGTGGGTAAAACCTCAGCGCCTAGGACTTGCCGATCGCATGGTCGGCGGTTCGAATCCCCGTGGCGGGGTGCGCTCCCGTTGCTCGGTCCCTGCTCCTGCCTACCTAGCAGTTCGAAAGCACGTCAAAGTGCAAGTAGATAAATAGGGATCGCTTACCAGCGGGAAGGTAAACGGCGTTCCGTGTGCTGCGCTGGCTCGCCAGATGCAGCTTGTCACGCTGGCCACGTGACCCGGAAGTGTCTGCGGACAGCGCTGGCTCCCGGCCTACAGAGTGAGATGAGCGCACAACCCTAGAGTCTGTCAAGACTGGCCCATACGGGCAGGGGTACCTTTACCTTTACCTTACTTTATTAATATCAAGGATGTGTAACAAATTCAACAAACCACAAAGGCATCATATAACTCAGTGGAAAGGCTGGCCAAAGCTCCCACTGTTGAAGCTAGGTGATACCACTCCAGCTCTGGCTGTGTACCTTTCTTCAAACTCTCACTTTTAATTCACATTGTGGGGGGCATTGGAGAGGTGCACCCACCTTACCTACTCTCCAGCATTAGGAACCTCAAGGTGCCTTTCCACACACCCCATCCCTTGAGCCTAGGCATGTTGGAGACTTCCAGTGAAAATGGAAACAGAAATTGCCATGACTCACTTATTTGTTCCCACGTCTAGCAGGGAAATAAATTCAGCAAATACGATTGGTATTCACTGTTGATGCTTTCAATCTGCAAACAATATGTACAGTGGTACCTCTAGTTGCAGACAAGATCCGTTCCGGGGTGCCATTCGCACCCCGAAGAGTCCGCAACTAGAGCAGTGCTTCTGTGCAAGTGCAGAGAGTGATAGAGCACTTCTGCACATGTGCGAAGCAAGCTGAAAAGACGCAACATGAACCTAACGCAACACGTGGTATGACTGTAATTCATTACGTTCCCCACCCATTTGTGTTTCCTTTGCATTGAAATGAATGAAGCGATGTGAATTACAGTCATACCTCGTGTTGCGTTAGGTTCATGTTGCATCTTTTCAGCTTGTGAACGCGGCAAAACTGGAAGTGTATATTTCTGGGTTTCGCTGTGCATGCGCAGAAGCGGTCCACGCTCTTCGCACATGCGCAGAAGCGCTCTATCGTGCTCCACGCTTGTGCAGAAGCACCGCTCTAATTGCAGACTTTTCAGGGTGAGAACGGCACCCCGGAACAGATTGTGTCTGCAACTAGAAGTACCACTGTAATGACAATGTAATGTACGTAATTAATTTGGTTGCATGTGTTCTGTTATTTTACCACAGTGGACAGCAAGACAAATGGCAGTTTTCAGCAGAATGTGCACTGCAGTGGAATGGAAACAGTGATGTGTGTGAGAAATACTGGGTGGAATGGGAAAGGATGCTTCTTTACACCCCTACTTGAGCTAGCTGACAATGAGGGGCCAATTAGGTGAACTTTCCTTCACTGCATCCAGTGCCTTTGATAAACTAATTTCTCTCCCTCTCTGTACCACCTTCCATTGTGACAATGAATACAATATTCAAGCCATCTCATCTACCTCCAGCCCCACTAGATTTGCAATGCTGTGTAGGCCAGAAAAGGAGCTCATGTGGCAATTGAAGAACACCCCAAAATTTCCAACTCAGCTTCCAGAGGGCAACTGGCTAATCCCATACTGATATATTGGGACGGGAGAGTTGGGTGCTGTGTCAATGTGTCAAGCTTTTTGGGTGAGAATCGGGATGGTTTATAAAGCTCAACATCCCCACAAAATGTGACATCGCTGTCTCACAAGAGCATGTCTTGAGATAGTCCATCTTCCCAAGTTGGGCAGGACAAACACACACACCTGACCATTAGGTCCAGTCATGGCCGATTCTGGGGTTGCGGTGCTCATCTCGCTTTACTGGCCGAGGGAGCCGGCATACAGCTTCCGGGTCATGTGGCCAGCATGACTAAGCCGCTTCTGGCGAACCAGAGCAGCGCATGGAAACGCTGTTTACCTTCCCACAGGAGCGGTACCTATTTATCTACTTGCACTGGTGTGCTTTCGAACTGCTAGGTTGGCAGGAGCTGGGACTGAGCAACAGGAGCTCACCCTGTCATGGAGATTCAAACTGCCGACCTTCTGATCGGCAAGTCCTAGGCTCTGTGGTTTAATCCACAGCACCACCCGCGTCCCTACGGCAAACACACTCCTGCTCAAACATTGGGAGCGATATTGAAAAACCTGTTTGACATCCTGAACCCAGACCCATTTATTTGGGATTAAGTCCCATTTATTTGAATCAAACAAGCTTCCCAGTGAGTGAGCTTGGGATCACAGCCTTCATTCTTTCCCGTTAATGTGGGCTGGAGTTATCTAGATCCATTACTTGAGGGCAAATTATATTGCAATATGACATATTAAAGCCTCTCTTCATTGACTTGGTTCGCACAGTGTTATCATCCGGTCATTATTTCCTGTGTTACTAGGTTACACACCAGCATTTAATCAGAAGCCAGAAATAGTGGCTGAATTAATTCTAATCTCATGAATAACTCATGAGCCTTCATTTCTCAATATTTCTACCGTCAATGTTAAAGCCAAAAAGACTTTTGCTAATAAATGGGATTAAAAAAAATACATACATAAAACCCCAGAGTGCTATTATTTATGACAACAGTGAAAAATTAATGGCGAGGATTTGATTTCTAGCACTTTGTAGTTAGCTTTTCTTTTTTAAATGCACATTGTTAACATGCAAGTGGAAGTCTTGGATACATTCAGATCAGATTCCGATCAATTCTATCAACACAATTGGAATGTCCATCACCAGCTCCACTGAGGTGAGTGGGGAAATTCCTATGCAGATAAATGGTTGAGGATTGCATTGCCTAGCCCAAGATGACAGAGGAGGGTGACCAAGATGATCAGGGGTCTGGAAACCAAGCCTTATGAGGAACAGTTGAGGCAGTTGGGTATGTTTAGCCTGGAGAAGAAGAGACTGGGAGGAGAGGAGATATGATAGTCACCTTCAAATATCTAAAGGGCTGTTATAGATGACCACAGTGCCTGGAGACAGATAGTTAGGTTGTGCATCCATAGCAGTGACCAGAGGAGGAATGACGATTGGGAGGACCAGCCAATGGGGACCAGCCACCAGTGATAATGAGGATGCTTGATGCACCTCTATGGGGTGGGAGTTCGGGGAGCTGCCACAAAGAAGGCCCTCTTCCAGGTCGCCATCTTCTGTATTTCCAAGGGCAGTGGAACCACTGAAAGGGCACCCAATATGGCAGGAAAACTCCAATTCTGGTCAGGATTTATATTCAGATGGAAAGGAGCAAAGGGCAGATTGATCCCTGGGGCAATTGCAACACATAGCCTGCCTCTGAATGTGTCTGTTGTACATTCTCTGCTCTAGATGAGCTATGAAAACAAATTTCTGATTAAGATCACCACAAGTGTTAACTCTGAGATGTTTTAGGTTTCTGCATCATTTTATTTGTTTTGCATTTTTTCTGTTTCACGTGAGCTTTTGTGTGTGTCTTTGGCGTGGTGTTATTTTATTAATTTTAACATTGTAAGCCACCAACAGTAGTTTATGGGAAGGCAAGAGGGAACGACAAGGACAGCAGGTTTTGCATTGGTCATGGAAATCACAGATACGCTTACTGAGGCGCATGCCATGAAATGAGAACTACCCAAGAGAAGTCCAATGTTATAATAAAATTATACCGTGTGAGGATGCTTAATCCTATGCTGTGTTCCCTTGTTACATTCCCCAGTTCATTTCTCTGGATCTCATGCCCAAATCATAGCAATTTCTGTTGCTAATTTGATGCCTAATTTGCCTAGTCATTTCCCCCCTGCTTCTCGTGTGTGTGTGCGCCATCATCAGAATGTCTCATGTTTGTTTATTAGGGACAACAAACAGTTTAAATGAACTGGGTCAGCGTCTTTGTACTCCCCTTATGAAAAGCCTATCTTTCGTTTAGCTGTCAATTTGCTTATCTGATTCAGTTGTCTAACCAGCTTTGTGTAAAAGGCATAATCTCTTTATCGCAGCGTCCCCAGTGGGCATGCAGACAGATGCAGCACATCTGCAGCATTTTCCCACTGCCTCTGAGCTTTATTGTACTTGCCCAGGTTTGTTTATTTTTCCCTTCTTCTTGAAAGAAAAGAAAAAGAAAAGACATATTTCTAATTTTAAGCTACATCAGACGTTGGCCTGAAACCAAGTCACAGAAAGCTAGAGCTGTTTGTGATCATAATTTACTATGCTTTTGTAGAAGAATGAAGTCACGTCATCAAAAACATCATATTTGTCTTCCTGTAAGCAGGTAACCTAAGTGAGGTGGTGGATAACAGGTGGCCCTTTGTGGACATCAGTTCTTGGGCTCCAATTCCTATCAGTCCCAAACCAGGGAGCTGTAGTCCAACAACATGCCAAGGACACATTATTATTATTATTATTATTAATACCCCACCCATCATTATCATCATCATCATCATCATCATCATTTATTATTATTTATACCCCACCCATCTAGCTGGGTTTCCTCAGCCACTCTGGCCAGCTCCCAATAACACAATAAAAAATCAAACATTGAAAACTTCCCTAAACAGGGCTGCCTTCAGATGTCTTCTAAAAGTCAGACAGTTGTTTATTTCCTTGACATCTGATGGGAAGGTGTTCCACAGGGCGGGCGCCACCACCGAGAAACTGTGTGTAAGAGAAATCTGGTGGACAAGCAGTGGCAAGAACAGGCCCATCTGCTTTATCCAACCAAGTCTCTGTTACACATGCCGGGTCAAGTCCTCCATCCATGATCAAGTCGTGGATGGCAGCCGTCTTGTGAATCATTGACCTGGCATTGCACAGCAGCACCTTCAGGTCATGTGGGTCTCCCTTGTTGATTCCAGTATCCTCCCAGTCAAGACCAGAGGTGTCAAGACCTGGAGGCAGGGATAGTCTTCAAAGAATGACTAAACCTGCCTCCTCGTTAATGACATGGTCTGGAAATAAAGCTGAATAGCGTGAGATTCAGAACAGATAAAATAGAGTACATGCTTAAACTATGGTACCTTCTCACACAAGAGGCAATGGTGGCCACCAACAAGGATGGCTTTAAACAAGGATTGGACAGATTCATGGGGGAGAGGGTTACTAGCCACAGTGGTTATGCTCTGCCTGCATGGTTCCATGGTTAGAAGCCATAATTTTTCTGAATATCAGTTCCTGGAAATTTCAGGAGGGGAGATGCCTCTTGCACTCAGATCCTGCTGGTGGGTTTTCCCCCACAGGCAACAGGGTGGCCACTGGGAGAACAGGATACTGAACTAGATGGGCCATTGGCCAGATCCAGTAAGCTCTTCTTATGTCCTTAGTCCTTTGCTTTGATCCAACAGGGTTCATCTTACATTTGCAGGAGGGCTATCCAAAGGAAAGCAATTCCGACCAGTTAACATGAACATCTCCGTAAGGACCCTTGTTCTCCAAACTTAGTACATATACTGTCATACCTCATCTTACGTTTGCTTCATGTTACGTTCTTTCAGGTTACGTCCTGCAGTGACCTGGAAGTACCGGAAAGGGTTACTTCCAGGTTTCGCCGCTCGCGCATGCACAGAAGCACCAAATCACAACCCGCGCGTGCACAGGTGTGCTGCTGCGGGTTGCACTCTTTTCATGTTGCAAACGGGCTTCCAGAACAGATCCCGGTCACAACCAGAGGTACCACTGTGTACAGAATAATAACTAAGAGATGGCAAGGAGCAGTCGCAAAAGCTTGGGTCATCTATGCCTTTACATTCCGGATTATGCAACCAGAGAGAAGCAATAAGGGAGAAGATGGAACTGTGGCTTTGCAACAGGAATAAATAGTTATAGGGAATAAATACTTACCTTCACAAAGATGCTTACTTGGTTTTTGTTGCTTCCATAGATCGAGGGAAGGTGACCAGGTCAAGAGTGGTTTGATCAATCAATTGCAATGACCTTCGAGCTCCACCAATGCTGTTTGTGTGTGTGGCAGAATTCATCCTTCTGGACACAGAAGGCACATCGGCATATGTACACACACACACACACACACACACACACACACACACACACTGCCTGTAGTTTCTGGCCCACAGACTTTGATAAATGGCTCAAACTCTGGGCTGCACTCTGACATCTGGCAAGTCTAATTGCAGAACTGCTATTTTAGGATGTCACATATTCTCTTAGTTCATTGAGCTCCTGGTAGGCAGTAATTTGTGATGTCTGAAAGCACCCTGAATGTCAGCTCCCCAATCACTTTAACTTTAAATCACCTAAGGAATAAATAAATAAACATTCAGGGTTTTCTTGAACGCTTGAATTGCCATTCATTTCTGTGGAGCTGATGGATACTGAGAAAATCTGGAGAGGGTGGGGGTGGGGAGTTTTGTGGGGCTAGTAGCTTGAGCCATGGAGCTAAAGCTTAATTCTAGCGCTGCAATCCTTTTTGAAGACTGATGATGTTGCTGAATAATTGGTGTTTTGCATAGAGTTTGTAACAAAAGCCATTTTAAAAATTAATCCTGTCCCTGGCATACAGAGAAAAGGCATCCTTACTCTGCCTCATTTACCTCTAAAATAGGGAGCGATGCTAAAAGGACTCCAACCCTGTCCATATCTGTGTCCTATTTCCTCAATACTGTGGGAATGTTCAGGGAGGCAGAAGAGGATATATTGTTTAATTATATCCTTCCCAACTTGTGTTAACAAGTTCTACAATTTAGCAGAGTAACATTCCCCTTTTAAACTTTCACAGCAGATAGGTTTGCCAGGCTTGTATAAGCCTCTAAAATCAGTTTCCTGGTAATTCCCCTTTATTCCCACATAAAAAGAATAGACATAACACAGTCTTGTATAAAAGTATAAAATAGTTTACTCACACATCCAGTTCACAGATGGATCCCAGAAGGCAGACTTAAGTTACAAAATATATACACGTGGAATCTATCCCATAAGGAGATAGTTCCTTTGTCCTCTCTTGGCTGGAAGACAAGAGAGCATCTCAGGCTAAGGAGATGTTGCTTCTTGGAAGAATGGAGTCAGAGAGAGAGATGGCTGCCTCCCCTGAGCTATTTTGTTACCTGCACAGGTGATGTCATGGCACAGGTGATGTCTGGTCACATGTAGAGGAAGTTTGCTCCAGCCCAGGAGGAAACAGGAAGTTCTGACTGGCTGGTCCAGACACCCTCTTTTTATGTCCACTCTAGGAATGTTGTATTTGACTGCTCAGTGTTTCACACCCCACAAATACTGTGGGTGGCATTGTAAAATAATAGAATTGTAGAGCTGGAATGGACCCTGAGTGGCTGGAGAAACCCAGGCAGATGAAGAAGAAGAAGAAGAAGAAGAAGAAGAAGAAGAAGAAGAAGAAGA
>JAXCMG010000037.1:3100351-3146596 GCA_034642415.1 Podarcis siculus
GAAGAAGAAGAAGAAGAAGAAGAAGAAGAAGAAGAAGAAGAAGAAGAAGAAGAAGAAGAAGAAGAAGAAGTCCAACCCCCTGCAATGCAGGAATCTGAACTCATGACAGATGGCCACCCAATCTCTACTTATAAACCTCCAAGGAAAGAGAGCCCACAGCCTCTTGTGGCAGTCTGTCCCACTGTCAAGTGGTTCTTACTTTTCAGAAAGGTCTTCCTGATATTTAGTTGGCGTCTCCTTTCTTGTAACTAGAAGCCAATGGTTTGGGTCCTACCCTCTGGAGCAGGAGAAAACAAGCTTGTTCCATTTTCCACATGACAACCCCTGAGGTATCTGAAGGTGCCTGTCATATCACTTCTCAGTCTTCTCTTTTCCCCCAGGGTGGGTAACTGGCAATTCCTTCAACCCCTTGTCTTGGTCTTACCACCCCTCCATGAAGATTCTTCAGGTCTTATCTTATGGCAGTAGATTAGGGATGGAGCCAAAATCCCAGTTTCTCACTCTGGTAGAAGCTTTCTGGAGCAGATCAAGGTTGGCTGCAGCAGGTCCTAGGGCCATTTTGGCCATCCCTCAACCTCCCACATAAGCAAATTGCCATCACTGGCCCTTTGTTGTGTTGAAGATCCCAGAGGATAGAGGGCAGGGGCTAGGATGGCACAAATATGCCCTCAGGCCTCTCTAGGCCTCTCCTCATATTCTCTATGGCCTCTGGCACAACCAGGGGGCATTGTCATCAGCTGTTACTTCCAAGTGAATGTCCTTGGGAGCCAAACAGAAGTATATAAAAGGGTTTGGGGTATGTTGAAACATGTTGAGACTCAAGCGCTCTGAATGGGGATTTTAATGACCGCATCGGAGAGTACAGGGAATTGTGAGGAACGAATTTGCTGCTGTCCTTGTGTTAATGTAACTGAAAAATCATGCAGATAAGGACGTAATTCCCCCGACCCCTTTCTGCACAGAACAGCAGCTTTCTCCTGATGGAATTCGACTCACACCAGTTACCATATGAGGCTCGATCTTGCAAGTACCCTTGAAAAGTTATAATAGCAGAATAATGGAGTCAGGAGGCATTCTGACAGCCAGCTAAGCTGTGTGCTCGCTTTGATGCGATGGGGCCATCTGAGCAGCAATCCAGCTATAGGTTTAATTTCCTTTTCATACTTATCAAGGGTAGGCAGGGTAGAGGAAGTTGGTGTGGACCTAAATAGCAGAGGCAAACAGCTGCAGGCGACCAAATCCTTGTGTCTCGCCATGAGATTATTGGGGTACATATGAAAGCCGCTTTAGGCATCTCTTCTATTTTACAGATGAAGGTTCTATCCCTGTGTCTGTGTGCAATTATATCATAGCATCGGGGATTGAAGTTCGTGTAACTGACTCATCAGCCTGTGAAATCTATAGCTGGAAGAAAAAGGGGGGATTCTGAAAGACATTATGGTGGAAGCATTCATTAAAGAAGGGGTGGGGATCTCAGGGAATGAATTCAAGCCCTCCAAAGATCTCTACTTTCTCCTTGGGACTCTTGGGCACACACCCTCCCAAGCCACACCACATATCCCCAAGGCAGGTCCCTCACTGGTGCTGCTGGTTCCTTGCGTATTTAGGCTACTTCAAGTCTTCCATTGGACTCTGACCATGCCTGGGGGAAAGAGCAGGTGGGTGTGAAAATTAGCCTACAGTAAGGGGTTAAAATTTACATTCGTTACTCCACCCACTGACCCAGACCACCACTGGCATCTGCCCCCCCCCAGCTCACTGCAACCTCCCCCCCCCAAAAAAAGTGAAAATCAGTGTCTGATCACACATATATTTACTGTTGCTTCAAGAATCAAGTGAAATAATTTAACCAGCAACATGATCCAAAGTTAGGCACTTTAAAGTGCCACAGCTTTCGGCAGAAGATATTTGTGCATGTAGTTAACTCTCAGGTTGAAAATAATGGTACTCCAAAGAGCTTAGACGTGTGCTGCATCAAGGTTTGCATTACTTGGGACTGCCATTCAAAAGGAGAGGCAGGAGCCTTTTCTCACATTGCATACCGAAGTAAGCCATATTCCCCTTTTCCCCCCTTAGGACCGCATCCAAAAGCAATATAGATGGACAACTGAGAAGTCTACAGAGAAAAGATGGCTCGCAAAAGCTTTCCAGTGGGATTTCTGATCCTGCAAAGACCCACACATATCTCAGTCACTTTCTCCTAAGCTGCAGCAAAGATGAAAGGCGCTTTAACCTCCTTTCCTGAAATGTGAACAGCAACAGAGCCTTTAATCAAAACCCTGCCCTCATTAGGCTTGCATCTCAACTTCTGCGGTATTGAATCAATGGGCACAGCCAGTGTTGCCACAACCTTTGCCTTGCTCAGTTTGAAATGGGCCTGCCTTGAAAATCTGTTCCCAAACAGCATTAAAGAGGAACACAGGAGCTGCTTTCTATTGTCTCCCTCAGGAGGTTGTGGACTCTCTTTCCTTGAAAGCTTTTAAGCAGATAGCTGTCATGGATGCGTTAGCTGAGATTCCTGCATTGCAGGGGGTTGGACTAGATAACTCTTGGGGTCCCTCCCAACTCTACAGTTCTATAATTCTATACCAGTCAAGGAGGAGGAGGAGGAGGAGAGTTTGGATTTGATATCCCACTTTATCACCACCTGAAGGAGTCTCAAATTGGCTAACGTTATCATTTCCCTTCCTCCCCCACAACAAACACTCTGTGAGGTGAGTGGGGCTGAGAGACTTCAAAGAAGTGTGACTGGCCCAAGGTCACCCAGCAGCTGCATGTGGAGGAGCGGAGACGTGAACCCGGTTCACCAGATTACAAGTCTACTGCTCTTAACCACTACACCACACCGGCTCAAGCCATTGGTCCATGTAGATGAGTCTTGCCTACTCAGACTGGCAGCATATCTCTAGTGCAAAACTGGGGGACCTTTCAGGCCTAGCAGACCAGATCTTTATATCCACCACCCTGTGCACCAACTTTGACCACTCACCTGTTGAAATTGGCCTGTGGGAGTATGGGGAGACAGACATCAAACAGGACTAAACTCCCACATACACCCATCAGCAGATAAGATGAGGGATTCAATCCTGCTTCCTGTAGGGAAAACAGCCAGGTTCCTACCTGTCCCCCATTCGACATTGCATTATGACATCAGGTTTGGAGCAAGCGGGTGTAGTTTGGGGAAAGCTACCTCATGAGCGAAGTGCCTGAGGGGGGGGGTCAGATTTGGCCCACTGTCCAGAGGTTCTCCACCCCTGCTCTAGTGTAGGAGAGTGGTGTCATTGTCTCGTTGCTGAGCAACCAAGTGCAGAGCTTAGTGGAGTGGGAGGCCAGCCAACCAGAAGAGTCTCTGAAGTGTACTTGCCTGGAGGCAGAGTCAGCATTCAAAGTCAGGTCCAGTCTTAGGGTCGGGCAAACAGCAATCCACATGCTCGCATGGTCCAGGGGTCAGGGAATCCAATGATCAAGGGCCCAAACAAGCAGGAAGCAGCAAGGTAAGGTCAAGGACTACAAGCATTGATTCCAGCATTTGACTGCTGCTGGAAGCTCTGCATAATAAGCCTGAAGCCCGCTGGTTCTCATCAGCGCCTTCTCCTCTGTGTCCTTAAAGACTCATCAGCTACAGTCACGCCCTCTTCTCCCCCTTCAGGCTGCTGTTCAGCCGGTGAATGACTCCATGACAAGAGGTCTCTCCCAGCCTATCTGAAAATGCCAGGGATTGAACCTGGGACCAGCAAAGCAGATGCTGGACCACTGATCTTCAACCCTCCCCTAAGGGGCACAGCAGGCGCACCAACTCTATGGGGATGAGGCTTCTACAACCCCCCAATGTCCACTGGGATGGGGATCACCCCCCCAATCTTGAGGGGGCAAAGGAGACCCGACTGGATGTCGCCCTGGGCCATTCAGCATTGGGAGATGATGCATGGACCAGCAAAGCCTGGTGCACAAATGTAGCATTGGGAGGAGGCCTGGTTGACTTCTCCCGATGTGACAGTCATCATGCATGTAACGTGCAATGCACGTGACATCACATCTGCATGACATGCACCGCACGCATGACGCCACACACACACACACACACACACAACGCTAGGTGCAACTCAGCACCTGTGGGGCACAGCATCTCCTAGCGTCTTCCATCTAGGATTGTGGCCCAGAGTCTATTACATGGTATTTCTAAAAGCACAAAAGAAGTGCAACATGGGTCACTAGGATGCCATTGAGTGGGTGCATAAAGATCAAGGAGTGTGATATGAACCTCTGAATGTGGCCTTAGAGGCATGCACACCAATTGTGCACAAAAGTATGATTTGTTCAAGCCACCTAACTTCTGTGAAGCTTCCATTCAAGGATGCGAACGTGGAAGAATAAATCAGTAGCAGCTCTCCACCATGACCTTGATACTACAAATCCTGACGATTTTCTACGAGTGTTCTGGGGAAACTACTCTCCGCTGCGCTGAATAGCTGGGCGATCTGTTATGCATTGGCAGAAAGCAGAATTGAATTCAGAGTGCCTGAACTGAATCGGATGTACTATAAGCAATTAAAATAACACAAATCAACATTCCCCGGCTTACCTGCCTGCCCATGGGGATTACATTCAGCATTTGACTTCTCCTTTTGATGTTTCGCCCTATTATACATGCCAAAGAATGGTGAACTTGTAACTGCTTAAATAGTGGCGGAGCTCAAGATAACTGGAATGAAGCATGAGCTCAGAGCAGTGTGCTGCTGCGCAGTTGCAGAGTACGGCTGCTGTAGCTTAGTGGTACAACACAGGCTACGCATACAGAAGGCTCTGGGTTCAATCCCTCCCATCTCCAGAATGGGCTGGGAAAGGTGGCTGCCCCCAAACCCTGGAGAGCTGCAAGAATATGCAGGTGACCCGCATGGGGATCAAACCTGCAATCTGGCATTATCAGCACCACTGAGTTTCCTGGTGGTCTTCCTGTGATCTTAATTGTGTTCCCAAGGCAGCTTCTGTGGGGTGTTGCACATTCCTTCCAGACAGGAATGAAATGATTCTTTCCCACCACCTGCTTTTGCTTGACTTCTGACTCGTTTCTGAGCTGATACGGCAAACAGTAGGGTGGATAAAGGTAAAGGGACCCCTGGTCCAGTTGTGGCCAACTCTGGGGTTGCAGTGCTCATCTCGCTTTATTGGCCGAGGGAGCCGGTGTACAGCTTCCGGGTCATGTGGCCAGCATGACTAAGCCGCTTCTGACAAACCAGAGCAGCGCACACGGAAACGCAGTTTACCTTCCCACCGGAGTGGTACCTATTTATCTACTTGCACTTTGACATGCTTTCAAACTGCTAGGTTGGCAGGAGCAAGGACCGAGCAACGGGAGCTCACCCCGTTGCGGGGATTCAAACCGCCGACCTTCTGATCCGCAAGTCCTAGACTCTGTGGTTTAACCCACAGCGCCACCCGCGTCCCAGTAGGGTGGATATATTGCTCAAATTCAGCTGCAGGAGACAGAAAGTGGATGTGCATCAAAATGCACATCAATGAGTTTAGAACATTGTGGCAAACATTTAGAATCAAGTTATGTGGTGCGTTAACTCTGCAATTCTAAAGCCCTTTGGGGGAGGATCACAGGAAGCAAATGATCTCGATCTCTCTCCTAGATCAGAGAGAGAACTCCAGCTTTGAAGAGGGAGAGCCCATGTGATATCTCCCACCACCCCATATTGCTGCTGTGGAAACTTCTGTGGAACTTGTCCTGCTGATATCAGGCGAACTGGACACATGTGGCACTGCGGGGCTACAGGGTGAGCTCCTGTTGCTCTATCGCAGCTCCTGCCAACCTAGCAGTTCAAAAGCACGCCAGTGCAAGTAGATAAATAGGTACCACTGTGATGGGAAGGTAAACAGCATTTCTGTGCGCTCTGGTTTCTGTCACGGTGTCCTGTCGCGCCAGAAGCAGTTTAGTCATGCTGGCCACATGACCCGGAAAGCTGTCTGTGGACAAATGCGGCTGCCTCAGCCTGAAAGCAAGATGAGTGCCACAACCCCATAGTCACCTTTGACTGGACTTAAACCGTCCTGGGTCCTTTACCTTTTTTTACCTACTGATATCAGGGCTCCAGGGATGCGGGTGGCGCTGTGGGTTCAACCACAGAGCCTAGGACTTGCCGATCAGAAGGTCGTCGGTTTGAATCCCCACGACGGGGTGAGCTCCTGCTGCTCAGTCCCTGCTCCTGCCAACCTAGCAGTTTGAAAGCACGTCAAAGTGCAAGTAGATAAATAGGTACCACTTCGGCAGGAAGGTAAACAGCGTTTTCGTGCACTAGTCTGGTTCGCCAGAAGCGGCTTAGTCATGCTGGCCACATGACCCAGAAGCTGTACGCCGGCTCCCTCGGCCAATAAAGCGAGATGAGCACCGCAACCCCAGAGTCATCCACGACTGGACCTAATGGTCAGGGTCCCTTTACCTTTACCTATCAGGGCTCAAACAGTGGTAGGGCATGCTGAAGAGGGGGGCAGTGGAAGGCTTGGACTTGAAAGCATCACCTGATTTGGCAATTGGCTTAAATGCCCAGAAAAAGACGGACTTCTTTTTGCCCTGTCTGCACCTTTAGTTTCCCCTCTCACACCCAGGCACAGCATTAGTGAACTTCACCCTCGGTCCTTGCTAATATTCTACACCTGATACCCAGAGACTGCAGACTTTTAAACTACTCTGAGGATTGTCCCTCTGGGAGGGAAATAGGGGTCTCCTAACAACTCTCTGCACCTTTAACAAACTATGCTTCCCTGGGTCCACTGGGGAGGCATGATTGTTTAAGAGAGCATGATACTGCTTTAAATGTAGGATGCAGACAGGGAGCAATAAGGGTTTTCAGAATACAATGACTCATTCGAGCCAGGCAAAAGGACTCAAGGAGGGTGCTTAGCAAAAGCCAGTAAGGGATGTCCCCAAAGCCATAAATAGAGACCTGGGGAGGGGGCTGCATTGTGTCCATGGGTCTAAGATGCCGTTCATGTGGAGGAACGTTTAATGCCCCGGCATCAGGTGTGGGAAAACAGAGAAACTGCTGTGACACTGGAAATAGACACCCACAGGAGGGGAAGGTATAGGACATGAAAGATAAAGATAAAAACCCAGAACCTGTGAAGCTCAGCTGTGAGCTTGGATGAAATCCTTTCTCAGCCACACCGAGCGGCAGCTAACGCTAGGTTCATAGCAACGTGCAGCATGGTTTAGAAAGCAGTGAGGAGAGTTTGTGTGGGAAGATTATGAAGGGGATGGCAGGTGCCATGGAGGGCCAATTTATATAGCAGGCTCACTGCCTATACTAGTTAGCAAACATAGTGCCCTCCAGCTATTATGGACTGGAACTCTCATCAGCCCCAGCCAGCGTGGCCAGTGATCATGGATAATGAGAGTTTTCATTCAAAACATCTGGAAAGCACCACGATGACTGCCTCTGATATAAGCAAGGAACAGAGCAAAGGGCCTAGGGGTCATGGGAGCTTTGGCCCCACAATAAAATATTTGAGGGGGTTAGGCCCCCACAAAGTTGATGGGCATTCAACAGTGTGTGCACGCACTGTGTCATCTGATTGACTATGCAGGGCAGGGCTTACCTGCCCCTCCCAATATTTTATTCAAGTTGGCACCCCTGGCAGAGAGGAGAAGTTCTCTCTCTGGTCTGCTAAAGTCCCAGCATTGCTCCTTCCACAACCTGATTGCCACAACCTGATTAGATGAAGGGGAGGCAGCAGAATGTCCCGAGAGAAGAGCAAGGCTCGCAACTGTCGGACAGTTCTCTCCTGTATAAGGATGAGGGAGAAATTCAATTCCGTTCACATTTTAGCACAAACCTACCTATTTTGCTCTTCCCAGAACAATATATAAACAGAAACCCAGGTATCTTTTGAAATTCTTACTTCTCCAAACGTTATGGTGCTGTTCTCCAATTTATTTATTTTTTTAAGTTTCCAGAGATGGATGCATTAGGAGAAAGTACATGAGTGGGAAACACATATAAAAATAGTAGGGAAAGCTGCTTGTGAAAAGGTGGATAACAGATAATAGGGTATACCAAAAAGTGTGCATTGAGAGAAAAGTGCAATAAAATACTGGTGAATTTTCATGAGGACTGGTGGTGGTGTTTTTTTAACTGAAAATCTACATGGAAATGTGGTGAAGTGAAGATTGGGGGTTGAGAAATAGGGAGAAATTTTAAAAAATAATCTTATCCTAGGCCTCAGCTACACAGCTGCAAATAAAATGTTTTAAATGTGTTGTAAAGTACAATATACAAATGTGACACTAGATGGCGATGGTTAGCTACGGCAAATTTGATATATTTTTCAAAACCTTTTTTGGGAGGAAAGCATTTTCACAGAATTTTTTAATATGTGTGTAGATTCCACCCTACTCATGCACAGAGTTCATTCTGGGCCTTTTTCCCCACCCCCAGTAGCCAGGAGAAAGTGGGTCTGTTGGAGCAAGCAGGATTTGGCCTTCCACTCTGTGCCACAGCATGCAAGAAGCTTCTGGTAATGGGGAATATTCCAAAGTTTGACTCGCCATCTGCACTTTGAAGAGTACAGTTCAGAAATCTCCCACCACCGTCTGTCTCCTCTTTTTGTATAATACATCAACAGGCTCAAAGACATCCACCTTCCATGTTCCTTTGGGGCTTGAGATTACAAAGCACTGCTGCTGATACGTTTCCTACGACCCCATTTAGCAAGTCATTTCCCCCCGTTCGGCGCCTTGAATCTTCATCTATAAAACAATCCCCTCCCATAATGACCTATCTTTGCTTATCTCCCCCTTCATGGATCAGGCGTATGCCTGTAACAAAATCCATGGCCTGTCGACACAAATACATATAGAATCGATGCATTAAAGTGTACAAAATGCTCAAAAGCTATGGTAATGGGGCTATATAAATGCCAAAGATACATTTTATACAGCATCCAGCCATTAGGTTTGCGGGGGTGGGAAGGCAAGGCAAATCTAAAAATAAAATAAAATGGGCTGGAATTTGTTGTATAATGTTTGCGTCGGAATGTTGGTAAGTGCTTTGACAGTAAAGCACAATTCCAATTTTTATGCAGGATAATGGCAGAGTAAAAGTTTAGTGCTGCGATGCTTTGTTTGCGGAAGACATTTATAACTGCTCTACAGGTCCAATGAAATTCAACCTGTGATCATGACCCACAAGGCTGTTCAATCATTCGCTTCAGCGTGGATGAAAGAATTGAGTGGCTCGCGGTAATAGTTAAGTTTAAGGGTTGTCTGTTTCCCAGGTCCAGTAAAAAGATGCTCCCTTTCTCCCCCTTCTTCAGATCTTTTATTTGATTAGCGAGGGCTTGCATCCTAATAGCACAATAAACTCAGTATACTGCTTCCCCCAAAGTGTTGGGGTCTGTCGTCATCATAACAGGATGCAAAATTCTGGTTCACATGTCTTCCTAAGCAATACCATCCTATACTTGAGTCAGAAAGAAGTCCTATTGTGTTCTTTGGGGATTACGCCCCAGTGGGTACAGGACTGCTTTGTTAACAAACTGAGCTGAACAAGCCACAACAGCAACCACTAATTGCTATTGTTGTTATGCCGCCCATCTGACTGGGTTGGCCCATGGTCCAGTAAATTATTACTATGGTGATCAAGATGATCAAGGGTCTGGAAACCAAGCCTTAAGAGGAATGGTTGCAGGAGCTGGGTACGTTTAGCCTGGAGAAGACCTGATATGATACATGATATGATACTGGTGCTGGAGGAGACTCTTGAGAGTCCCATGGACTGCAAGAAGATCAAACCTATCCATTCTGAAGGAAATCAGCCCTGAGTGCTCACTGGAAAGACAGATCCTGAAGCTGAGGCTCCAATACTTTGGCCACCTCATGAGAAGAGAAGACTCCCTGGAAAAGACCCTGGTGTTGGGAAAGATGGAGGGCACAAGGAGAAGGGGACAACAGAGGATGAGATGGTTGGACAGTGTTCTCCAAGCTACAAACATGAGTCTGACCAAACTGCGGGAGGCAGTGGAAGACAGGAGGGCCTGGCGTGTTCTGGTCCATGGGGTCACGAAGAGTCGGACACGAATAAACGACTAAACAACAACATGATATGATACATGATACATGATACATGATACATGATACATGATACATGATACATGATACATGATACATGATACATGATATGATACATGAGATATGATATAATACATGAGAAACATGATATGATTAGACATTTTCAAATTCGTGAACGGCTGTCACATGGAAGGTGGAGCAAGTTTGATTTCTCCTGCTCCAGAGGGTAGGACCCAAACCAATGGCTTCAAGTAACAGGAAAGGATATTCTAACTAAAAATCAGGAAGAACTTTGTGATGGTAAGAGCTCTTCCATAGTGGAATGGTCTCCTTCAGGAGGTTGTGGACTCTCCTTCCTTGGAAGTTTTTAAGCAGAGGTTGTGTGGCCATCTGTGTCGGGGTCCCTTCCAACTCTACAATTCTATGATCCTATAAACCTGGCTCAGTATTCTACCAGACAGGTTTTAATGATATTATAAATGTCATTTTGCTATGCAGTATAAAGAAGCAGGCGCTGATTTAAAACATGATTGCTTCCAATATTATAAGCTATTTTTGATTCACGTCTGCTACGCAGCATCTTCGCAGCCTGTCACTGTCTGGTACTTCTCCTTCATCCTCACCCGGTTATGCCTGTGATCAAACATGGAACTATGCGAGCGATCTGCAGATCCCTTTGAGATTGTATGCTAGACTTACCAAACTCTTTTTTTCCTTCTGCATAAATCCCACAGAAATTTAGCCCAAATTCACCTCTGTGTTCACTTAGGAATTTCACTTTAAGGGAAACCCAGCAGCAATTTGCAAATCTGTCTGTCTAATATTTATCACAGGCCTGCACAACTTGTGACACATTTAACCAAAGGCAGCTCAACAACCGTGTACGGGTGGACCATCAGGGGCATAGTAAGTCTTCTGATTTTGCAGCTGGTAAAAATTGGGAGTTTCGAAACAGGATGTTATTGAGCAACTGACTGATTATTAAGCACCTTAGTACAAGGTGTTGGAACTGCAACAGCAGAGATCATTCTGTGTATGACTTAAGGGTTAATTCGGGTATTAGTAAGTAAGTCAGCAAATGGTTTGTGTGGAGGTGTGGAGGTGCTGCTTAACTACGCAGACTGGCATGATCTTCGTTGAGGTAGCATGTGCTCTGATTGGCTGTACAGTTCTGGGAGAGTTTTCCTCTGTATGTTTGGCTGCATGTCTCACTGCTATGTATGAGACCTAAAACTACGGACAAAAGTAACACAAGAAACTCCATGTCTGACTCTAATAAACACAGAGATCTACCAAGAAGGGACCAACAGGAAATGTAGAGGGGATGAACAGTGGTGGTAAAGTCCAAGCCACCATATTAAACTCTGGTTGTTTTTTTCTCCAACCACTCCCCATTTATGGGTAGAATTTGGAGTGTAAAAAGATTGGCTGGGAGAATGTGGAGGTCATCATAGTGGTCTCCTAAGCATACCAGTTCAAATAAAATCCTTTTCATGTCTTCTTCAAAGTAGTTAATAGCAAGGATGAGCCATGACAATTAAAATGTCAGGGTCCTGAAGGTCCACAGTTTCTTTGGCATGGTAACATTTGTTTGCAGATTGGCAGAGCAGGAATGCCAAATACACAATGGATAATTGGTTTGTGCCTTCTTGAGGGTAAAATAGCTCAGAACCATCCTGTTGAGCAGCTGGCTCCTCTTTAGTAACAAGCTTCTGCTGAAACGTAAGCAATTGTTTGAATCTAACATCTATTGTTTGGATTATGGTTTATATATACATATAGAACAATGGTATACTCAACTCGGTTTGGTATTATGAAATCCTTGATAAGCACTTGAAATGATTTCCTACACACACAATGCTGGCAACATCAGAGGCTTAAGACTGAGCTGGAATGCAGCCGTTTCCAGATGATCTCATTATAGTCTTCCCAGGTGAGATTACAGAGTTGTGCTAACATTTTGCAGGGCTGAGTTTTACTGACCATTCATACCGTACATATAAAACACTATGATACCACTTTAAACCGTCATGGCTTCCCCCAAAGAATTCTGGGAGTTGTAAATTGTCACTTGTACAACTTGTATACAGTTACAGATAGGTAGCCATGTTGGTCTGCCATAGTCAAAACAAAACAAAAAATTCCTTCCAGTAGCACCTTAAAGACCAACTAAGTTAGTTCTTGGTATGAGCTTCCGTGTGCATGCACACGAAAGCTCATACCAAGAACTAACTTAGTTGGTCTTTAAGGTGCTACTGGAAGGGGGGGAAAATTGTTTTAACTTGTATACAGTGAGATTACAGGAGCACTCCCCACTCAGCTCTCTTAGTCTTAATTCGCCTCGTTTACTGATGCACACCCACCAAACCCAAAAGTCAGTTGCCCTGTTGTTATCTTTTCATTCAGCAGCCTAAGAGCCCAAGGAAAGAAGCTGTTCTTTACCCTGTTGGTGTGACTAATCATGCTTCTATATCTTCTGCCTGAGGGCAGGAGATCAAGAAAGTGCCGGCCAGGGTGTGAATCATCCCTGAGAATTTCCCTCACTCTCCTGAGGCAACGTTCTTCCACTATTTCATCCAGCAGATTCACAGGACAGCCCATAATGTCTTGTGCTGTATTCACCACCCTATGTAGGCACTTCCTATCAGTTGATGTCAAACCAGCATACCACACCGTGATGCAGTATGAAAGAACACATTCTATCATTGACGGGTAGAAGGAGATGATCAAATGTTGATTGACATTGTTCTTCCGCAATACTCTGAGGAGATGGAGTCTCTGTTGGGCTTTCTTAGCCACCTGGGTTGTATTTATTTTCCAAGTAAGGCCTTCACTGAGATAAACTCCTAGGAATTTACAGGTAGTTTGTTAAGGTTGCTGAGAGTTCTTAGGACACCCCTCTTCCCCTCACAGAGCTACAATTCCCAGAGTTCCCTGGGGAGAGGGAATGACTGTTCAACCATATAAATTGTAGCTCTGAAGAAGAATAGGGGTGTTCCAACAACTCTGATCATCTTTAACGAACTACAGGTCCCAGAATTCTTTGGGGGAGGAAGCTATGACTGCTTAAAGTGGTATCGCTGTGCTTTAAATGTATTGCAGCCATAGTGTCAAAGCATCAGCACTCAACTCCAGCCCTGATACTGTGCACTTCAGAAATGGGTCTCCTGCAGATACTTGTCTCATCATGATGCCCATTTCTACCATGTTGGAACTGTGCCTTTAGCATGGCAGCACCTGCCCTTTGAAACTCCCTCTTGTGACATATCATTTTGATGCCATATCATTTGCCATATCTTTTTGATGTTTATTGAAGATTTTCTCTTTTTGTCAACAAGCCCTATAAGCAGATTTTTAAAATCCTGGTATGTATCTGTTATGGAGTGTGTGTGTGTGTGTTTGTGTGTGTGTGTGCATGTGTTTCTATTTTATATAAAAAAAGGAATGCAATGGATTGGAATGGAATAAATAAACCATACAGGGTTGGTGTCAGCACCTAGCACCTTCAATGTTGCATTGGCTACAACTTCATTTCCACGTCTAATTTAAGGGGCTCATCTTAGTGTTTACAACTCTAAATGACTTAGGCCTCAAGTATCTGAGACACCACTTCCGGGTTGACGCGATCGGTTAATGGCGGATTCCCTCCGAGCTCCGGAGGGAATCGGCTCCACTGAAGACGGGTCTTGCCGCGCCGGCGACGCGGGGACCCTCAGAAACCACAGGCGCGGAAGCCTGTGGACGTGGTGACTCAGTGGGCACCTTAAGCGCCCTCCCCGACCCACAAAGAGCCTTTTTAGAGGCTGCGGAGAGGGTACGGAGAGTGGCGTGGTGCTGGGAGTAGATCGCTACTTCAGCGGAGCGAAGCCGCAAGCCATGGCCGGAGAGCGTCAACTTTCTTCCTGAAATTCGGACTGGAAATAAAGAACCCGTGAGTAGAAGGAAATTCGGATTTTAAAATTTATATATCTTCAATCTGGAACGATCGGGGGGATGTGCTAAAGGGAAGTCCGCACCCCCCCACATGCAGACAATTTAAAGCAAGGAACAGAGAACTAAGGTCGAAAAAACTGTGCGTTTTTGGTGACTAATAGGAGAAATTCCACAAATTTGACAGAATAAGTTTTTTGTGCTGGAGAGAAGAGAGGAGCTTTGGAAACTTTTGTGTGACCCCCCCCCCCCCGGACCCGGGAGCGTCCTGCGTGCGAGTCTAGCGAAAAAGAACAAGGAGTTTGACAGCTGTCAAATGAGCTGTCAAACGGGTGGACAAAGCTAAAAATTGTATTACTTTATATCTCTCTGGACTAAAAGTGCTACATTAAACTAGAAGGGGTTGGAAACAAAGTAACAATAAATAACAAAGTAATGGACTGTTGGAAAAGAGCTTGAGAAACTGGAATCCCCCTAGGGGGGACTAGTGACATTGCAATGGCTGCAGAGGGAAAATTACTGGCAGAAATAGAAAGAGCCTTCTTTCTCGTGGGAATCTTGCAAGAGCAGAGTATGGCTATGAACAAAGAACTTACGACCTTGATTTCCAAAACAAGCAACTCTGCTGAAGAAACAAAGGACTTTACTGGGAAAGAATCTGCAGCTGAGCCAGAAGAAATATTTTTTGAATTGGTGGAAAAGGATGAAGGAGGGGAGAAAGTACAGACAGAAAAAATTGAGCAGAAGCCTACGTTGTCTGGAAACGAAGAAGAAGACTTTTGGATTATAAATTTGAGAAAGATGAGAAAAGTAAAGAAGGAAGTCACCGGATTTTTTGGAATACTGGAACTTAAAAGAGCAAAGAAAAATGACTGGGACTTCCTCTTTCTTTCTGGGTCTGAGAATGGGGAATTTTGGCAGCAAGCAATTTCAACTATTTTGGGTGCAAGAGACGGCGATGTGGCGGTGACAGATTTCCCTCGAGACCTGAGGACCAACAAAAAAGACTACCAACAAAACAGACAGAGAGACACTGACAGAGATTTGAAGGCCTCAGATGTGAGGAATCCGGGCTAGGAACTGTATGGGTGGACATTCATTTGGGAAGGGACGAAAACCGGGGTAGGGAGGGAGGGGGAGAGCAGAATTTGGAAAATTTATGACTCTTGTGTTGGATTATTTTGATTCATACTTTAATATAAAATAGGGGAAATTTGTGGAATAAGAATCTAGGTCGATCTTAGAAAAAGGACTTAACGTATATAAGAAAAGGGGATAAGTAAAATTTGGCCTAACAAAAAGAATCAAGTTGGAACATAACAAGAATAGGTTAAAGGGAGGGATAAGAACTTGCTGAATTAATTATGGAAATTAGGATGTATGGGGGGGTGGAGGGAAGTCAGGGAAAGAGGGTTAAGAAAGTAAGGATATGAAATTATACATGTTTTGTTCTTGTCTTTTTTTGTGTGTGTGTGTCTTTAAAAAAAATGTGAAAATCCAATAAAAATTTTATATAAAAAAAAAAATAAAAAAAAATCTGAGACACCAGCTCCTACCTTACTGGACCTCTTGGGTTCTAAGATCCACAGAAGATCTTGTTAGATCTGCCACCCTCTGAAGTTCAGAGAGTGGTGGTCCAGAAGATGGCATTCTCCATGGCAATCCCTAAATTGTGGAATTCCCTCCCATAGAGGTGAGTCTGACACCTTCACTGTAAAGCTTTTGGTGTATGCTGAAGACCCACCATATGACACCTGAGATGTGGGTTTTCGAGACCCACCCTATTCCTGTGGCCTCAATTTGTTTTAATTCTTTTTAATTCTGAATTTTAAATTGTCGCAACCCACCTTGGGGCCTTATGATTAAAACTAGGCCATGAATATAGATATATTCATCATCATCACCATCATCAAAAGCAAGAGTGGCTAATCTTTGTTGGACTCCATCTCAACTCAGCCTCAGTCAGCATGGTCAATGGTCAGCGATGATGGGATTAAGTCTGGAGAGCTACAGGTTAACCAACCATGCTCTAAAACAGTGTTTCTCAAACTTGGGTCTCCAACTCTTTTTTAGACTACAACTCCCATCATCCCCAGCCAGCAAGCTCAGTGGTCAAGGATGATGGGAATTGTAGTCTGAAAACAGCTGGAGACCCAAGTTTGGGAAACAGTGCTCTAAAAGGAAAACTTTTGACTTCTTGTTTTCCTTGATACCATTAATTCTTCCATGCAGAGGAGAAAATTAAAAATTGGGCATAATCCATTAACAACTTCCCGTATACAACCTCATGTTCATTTGAAAAGGGAGATTGTACTGAAATTGTCAATAATGCTCCTTATTTTCTTCATATTGCCATAATAATCCATTGATGTCACACCAGGTGACAAAATAACTCAGGTCAGAAAAAGCAATATATTTTTAGACCTTTTTTTTCCAAGTGAAGATATTATCATTACCAGCAGGTAATTTATTACTAATTACTCAATTACATAATTACGTAGCACTAGTAATAAGAATCTTTCCTTACGGCGCTTTTTGTCAAATTATAATTGTAAGAATAATTATTTAATTTCATATTTTATTAATTCAGGTAATTCTTCAGTAGACACATTTCAGACCTCGAGTGATTTTTCTCTTTTCTTAGGCTTTCTCCCTACAGAGGAAAATAAGGAGTCATAAATTAACAACAGCGTTTTAACATTCAAGTTATGTTTAACAGTGCATCCCTATTAAACACTAGTTGGTTTAAACTGCTAGACATTATGGTAAGGAAAAGCAGAATATTATCTAACATCCTGTGCTTTGATAGACAGTGTGGCAAGCTGACATTCAAAGTGTAGCATTAATATACATTTTGGCAGAACTATTTTTTTAGAAAAAGAGGTGCCGGAACTCACCATGAACAACTCCCTCGTTCTCTTGAAATGGCAATGACACTCACCTGAGAGGTGCCGGAACTGAGTTCTGGCGAGTTCCAGCTGAAAAAAAAGCCCTGCATTTTCCATAAATGCAGGTCTCCTTTTCCTATCGGCTCTGGAATAACAATTTCACTTTCCTGGAGGTCCAAGAACTCTTTCTCCTATAGCTTGGGTAACTAACCTGTGGCTTTCCCCATGTCATTGGATCATATCCCCCATCAGGTTACCCAATGGCCAGGGATGATGGAGGCTGTAGCCCAGCAACAAGATTTGGGTCTCAGATGTCAGTAGGCATATGGTTGTCAAGAGCTTTGGGGAGATACCAGGCAATCGGCTCTGTTAGAGAAGAAGTGGAGTCTCATAGTGACTTGAAAGCTCAAATAATTTCCTTAGCGCAATGATGGAGAACTTGTCACCCTTCAGAATATTGTTAGACTCCAACTGACACAATCAAAGACCTTTTGCCATGATGGAAGTTGGAGTCCAACTGCAAGACAGCTTCCATGTCCCTGCTGTAGTGGACCAGGAACAGAATTAAAGAATGTGTGGTGAGCTGCGGATTGTAGAAAAAAAGATGGAGCTGATAGCAAAAGCAGAAGGTGTATTTTTCGTTTTGTTTTGTAGCCCTTACCTTTTCTTCAGAAGGAGAAAGAATATAAGAAGACCCCTGCTGGATTAAAATAATAGGATAATAGAATTTTAGAATTGTAGAGTTGGAAGGGACCCCAATAATGATCTATTCCTCCATTTCTCCATTGTCCTTATGACACTATCCTCCAAATCACTGCTTTCCCACACTCTTCCCTTCCTCAAACTGCCCCCCCCCCCATAGCCTCTCCTTTGCAGAGTATCCCTGGCATGATAATCACAGAATCATAGAATTGTAGGTTTGGAAGGGATCCTGAGAGTCATCTCATCCAACCCCCTGCAATGCAGGAATCTCAGCTAAAGCGTCCATGACAGATGGCCATCCAACCTCTACTTAAAAACCTCCAAGGAAGGAGAGTCCACAACTTCCCAAGGGGGACCATTCCACTGTTGAACAGCTCTTCCAGTCAGAAAGTTCTTTCTGATGCTTAATCAGAATATCCTTTTGTGTTACTTGGGTTTGGTCCCTACCTTCCGGAGCAGGAGAGAACAAACTGGCTCCATCTTCCATGTGACAGCCCTTGAAATATTTGAAGATGGCTATCAAAGGCCAAGGATGTTGTGAACCACCATGAGATAAGCAGATGAAGGGCAGTATAAATAAAAAAATAATGAGAAGATCCATCTAGTCCAGCATCCTCTTCTCACAGTGGCCAACCAGATGCCCATGGAAAGCCTGTAAGCAAGACCTGAGAGCAACAGTGCTCTCCCCATCTGTAATCCCCAACAACTGGTATACCCATAGAGGCAGAACATAGCTATCCTGACTAGCAGCTATTGATAGCCCCATCCTCCATGAATTTGCCATAATAATAATAATAATATTTATACCCCGCCCATTTGGCTGGGTTTCCCCAGCCACTCTGGGCAGCTTCCAACAAAAAATTAAAAATACATTAAAACATCAGACATTAAAAACTTCCCTAAACAGGGCTGCCTTCAGATGTCTTCTAAATGTCCGATCATTGTTTATTTCTTTGACATCTGATGGGAGGGTGTTCCACAGGGTGGGTGCAGCTACCAAGAAGGCCCTCTGCCTGGTTCCCTGTAACTTTGCTTCTTGCAGTGAGGGAACCGCCAGAAGGCCCTTGGAGCTAGACCTCAGTGTCTGGGCTGGATGGTGGGGGTGGAGACGCTCCTTTAAAGCCATCTAAGCTAGTAGCCATCACTACCTCTTGTGCAATTCCCCATCCTCCATTGCCTGGAGACTCAAAGAGCCTGGAGTCTGAAAGCTTGGAGTTAAAACTCTGAATAATAAAAAGCCTAGACTCAGGGAGGGCTGTTTGTGACCTCAATGACCAAAATACCAATATAGTTCAATATTCATCATGGTTTCAGACCCCTGGCCCCGAGTAATTTCTTGCGAGTGCAGGAAGGATTGCTCACAGAAGGAGCTTCCTTGCTATTCCTGATGGGGCTACCCTCCCCCCTTATGTATTTTTTGAGTTGCAAATTAAACAACTTCCTTGATTCTTACAGCAAGGACAAACTACCTCCAAATTGGTGACAATAGCAAAAACTGCTGTTGAGACTTACATTTTAATTTTGATCTACCTGCAGCAATTGTAGTTCTATTAATTTTAGTGGTGGAGTTTTTAATAAACCTTCCCTCCCTCCAACTGTTTTATAGTCATCCGAATTGATAGTGTTTGTTATTTCCTTGATTAGAACATAAACGCTTGAAACTTCTGGGGTTCAGACGGCCTGACTCTTTTGCTCCAGATAAACAAAACTTCATAGCTCAGCTGTTTCCAAAACTAAATAGAATGCAGTAGTCTGCCTTCTGATATCCAGACAGCTCTCTCTGGTCGCCTTTCTTCTTCTTGTTCGTTTTCTGATAGCACATGGGTAGGCAAACTAAGGCCTGGGGGCCAGATCTGGCCCAATTGCCTTCTAAATCCGGCCCACAGATGGTACCGGAATCAGTGTGTTTTTACATGAGTAGAATGAATCCTTATATTTAAAATGCATCTCTGGGTTATTTGTGAGGCCTGTCTGGTGTTTTTACATGAGTATGTGCTTTTATTTAAAATGCATCTCTGTGTTATTTGTAGGAATTTGTTCATTTTTTTCCCTTCAAAATATAGCCCTAACCCTAACCCCCCACAAGGTCTGAGGGACAGTGGACTGGCCCCCTGCTGAAAATGTTTGCTGACCCCTGTGATAGCACAATCATATGTGAAGTAAGTCCCATTGAACACAATGAGATTTAGTCCTAGGTACACAGGATTGGTGCCCTCATATACTGTATGCATTGTTTTTGGTACATGATGCAGCCGCTTTGCAGAAGCCGAGCTAAAAGGCATCTGATTAGTGCCTGGATGGGAGACCACCAAGGATGGAGGCTGAATGGAGGATGAAGCTATTGTTAGTTACTCACCATGAGGGCTATGTTCTGTCTCCACAGCAGGAGGCAGTAATGCTTCTAAATACCAGTTTTTGGGACTCTCGGGATTGCTGTCCCAGTTTCTGTCCACGGTTGTAAAGACTGCGGAGAGAATAATTGGGTGCACTCTTCCCACCTTGGATCAAATCTATGCTTCCAGGTGCCATAAGAAAGCTGCAGAGATAGCGCAGGATAGTGCGCACCCCAGAAATGATCTCTTTCAGCTTCTGCCTTCTGGAAAAAGGTACAGGGTTACAAAGACTAGGACTAGCCACCTGAGAAACAGTTTCTACCCAACTGTGATTTTGGTTTTAAATGCAGTATAAGGAGTCTCTATGGGAGTATATTGTATTTAAAAATGGGGTATCAGAGCTTTTAGGGGGTTAACCAGGTTGGGATAGCTGGGGTAGCAGGCTTGTTGGTTTTTGAATGTCTTATGTAGATTTTTCAATTATGTTGTTCTGTATGGGACAATGACAATAAAGATTATCGTATCATATTGATATTGTGCTCAGATCCTGCTTGCAGTTTTCCCACAGGCATCTGGTTGAACTGTGAAAACAGGGTGCTGGATTAGATGAGCCAAAGGCCTGGTCCAACAGGCTCTTCTTATGTTGCTGCCTTTAACTCTATAACGAAAGAAAGGAGGGGGCATATACCAAGGTGCCCCTAAAGATCTACACTAGAGATGGGGAATCTCTGGTCCTCCAGATGTTACAGGACTGCAAGTTCCATACACTCTGCTGATTGACCTTGTTATCTGGGGCTGATGGGAACTGGAGTTCAAAAACATCTGATTCCCCACCACTGCTATGCAAATTTATTTCTTTATTGCTTTTGCATCCCCTTCCTCATTCTCCACGTAGCAACAATCATTAAAACACAAACACAATGAAACAATAGTTATGATTTCAGCAAAGTCTATACCAAGCAATTAAAAGATGCAAACATCAAAGCTGTAACAGTTAGGCTTCAGTTCAGTTCAGCTCAGCTCGGACCTGGGATAGCTCAGCTGGTAGAGCATGTGACCCTTAATCTCCGGGTCGTGGGTTCGAGCCCCATGTTGAGCAAAATATTCCTGCATTGCAGGCGGTTGGACTAGATGACTCTAATGGTCCCTTCTAACTCTACAATTCTATTCTATTAGCTTGCACTTGAATATTGTCAACAGAGGGAAGATAGGGTTGCACCACCTTTCGGAAGTCAATTTCACCTTTGAAATCCCGGTAATATCCAGTAAAATCCAGACGTATGGCAACCCTAGGGCAGAACCACTGTCACCACCACCACTGCATTATCTAGAGTTTATCTAGTCTTGTCTAGAGTTTCAAGCTCCCCCTTGTTAGAAATGGATAATAAAATTGAATTGGGTGTGCTATATCTTGAAATAGCACTACCTACATAGGAAAATAAGCAAGTGCCCTGTACCACATCAGATCATGGGTCCACCTAGATCAATGTAGTCCAGGAGAGAGTTGCGCAGATGGGGTCACCACTGAGAAGGCCCTGCCCTGTGTCTCCCTCTGTCAATGGGTCTATGTCTATGTTTGGTCCTGCCTATTATATTATAAAGTAAGCGTTAGGTGGATTCACCTTTAAATGGCAACTGAATTGAATTTCTCCCCACTCCCTAGATACATCTGCTTTTGAAATAAATCATTTTCCTTTCCTCCTCCACACCCACAGCTGTAGCTTTGCTGCCTGCATTTCAACAATCTTTTCCATAATGAGTTATCATGTCTTTTTATCTCGTGCAAGAGGCCTTTTGTGACTGAAAGATGTTGAATGAAAATGAATTGCTTTTTTTTTTTTTACTGCTGTAGCGTAAAGCAGGTGTTAGACTAGGTGGTGATTCCACTTTCTCTGTTCTGTCTACTTAGCTGTCATCTTTTTAAACAGATGTTTCATTTGAGTGTGTGTATGTACACATATACAAACTTTTAATGTTACTGATCAATCCAGCAGACAAAAACAATTCAGGTACTGCATTCCATTTTATTTTTTTTATCAAGGCGTTGTTTTTACAAAATAAAAACCGAGGTGAGAATAATAGATGTGTAGGTTATTTTTTGCAGAAGTCCCACATCTATACAAAGAGACAAGACAGAATTATTGACACGCACAGAGAGAGAGACAGTATCTTACATATCAACTGAAAGAGTTGTCTTATACACAAACTTGCAGTACTATCAATAGTACAGTGGTACCTCGGGTTAAGTACTTAATTCATGCCGGAGGTCCGTTCTTAACCTGAAACTGTTCTTAACCTGAAGCACCACTTTAGCTAATGGGGCCTCCTGATGCTGCTGCGCCGCCGGAGCACGATTTCTGTTCTCATCCTGAAGCAAAGTTCTTAACCCGAGGTACTATTTATGGGTTAGTGGAGTCTGTAACCTGAGGCGTATGTAACCTGAAGTGTATGTAACCTGAGGTACCACTGTACTGTTGTAGTTTTTCATAGAGCAGGGGCAAAAAAAAAATGCACAAACAGTGGGGCAGGAATGTAAGGAAGGCTTGAAAGTTTATTCTATAGTCAGACTGATTCAGTGAGCTTTGTGGCTGAGTGGGAATTTGAACCCACCTCTCTCAGGTCCCCCAGTCCAACATTCCTCCACACGGGGCTCTTGATTTATGGTACCCATTTCACTTTGAAAAACACTGACTGAAAACCAGGGAACAGGAAATTACGCAGTTAGATTTTCAAGCAAGCAATTGCCAATTGTGCACTACAAAGATTATTCCTCAATAAATGGAGAAGCTGACTTGCTGTGGCTGATTTGAAGGTTCCTGCTCAGAGGAAACCTGTGAGGAATTCTGAAGGTAGCAAAACCGTTTGGTAAATACAGAAAAATACCTCTAATAAGAGGGGAGGATTAGCACAGCTGAACACATCACTTGTGCTACGGTAAAGGTCCCCTGTGTCAGGGTGGGTTTGACTGAAGCACTTAAGAACATAAGCAGCTCCTTGCTGGATCAGATTGATAGTGTCCAATGACTTGTTTCCCACAATAGCCAACCAGATTTTTCTATAGTCTGACTTTGAATGTAATAGCCCTTTGCCACAGTTACTCCCAGCCATTAGAATTGAGTGAATAGCACAATGCCTCTGGGGCAGCCTTTCTCAACCTGTGGGTCCCCAGATGTTGTTGAACTACAACTCCCATCACCCTTAGCTAGCAAGGCCAGAGCTCAGGGATGATGGGAGTTGTAGTCCAAGAACATCTGGGGACCCACAGCTTGAGAACCGCTGCTCTGGGGTAACTGGAAGCTGCTTTGTTTTGAGTTCAGTTGATTCATCCATCTCACTCATAGAATCATAGAATTGTAGGAATTGGAAGAGACCCTGAGCATCACCCAGTTCAACCCGCTGCAATGCAGGAACCTCAACTAGATCATACAGGACAGATGGCCATCCAACGTCTGCTTAAAAATAAGCAAAGAAGAAGAGTCCACCACCACTTGTGGGGGTCCGCTCCATTGTCAAACAGCTCTTACTGTCAGAAAGTTCCTTCTGATGCTTAGTCGGAATCTCCTTTCTTGCAACTTGAAGCGATTGCTTTGATACCTACCCTCCAGAGCAGGAGAAAACAAGCTTGCTGCATCTCCCATGTGACAGACCTTGAGTTATTTGAAGATGGCTATCATATCTCCTCTCAGTCTCCTCTTTTCCTGGCTAAAAATACCCAGCTCCCTCAACCATTCTTCATAAGGCTGGGTTTCCAGACGCTTGATCTTCTTGGTTACCCTCATCTGCACACCTTCCAGCTTGCCAATATCCTTCTGAAATTGTGGTGCCCATTTCTCAGGAATGAGCCAGCTCCAAGTGAAGCTTTGCAGCCAACAGCAGAAAGCAGCCAGGAACAGAGAGGCTTAGATGTTAGTCAGGCAGGGGAGAGCTGGCAGCTGCAGACTTTGGCTCTTCCTGACCTGGACGGGCAGGCTGATAAGGCAGTAGCTGAGAACAGGCTAGAACACAGACAAAGCTCACAGGAAGCTCAGACAGGCACAAACAAACAAACAAACACAGAGATAGTATGTCAGAGCAGGAAGAGGTGGGAGTTGATGCACTAAGTCCGAAGTGTTGGTGAATGGGAGGGCTGCTAGATAAGAAGCAAGAGACATAAGTGTCGTAAGTTCAATATCTTATGTCGCCGCCGGAAGCAGTCTTCAGAAGAGTCATCTTGAATAATGATGCTGGAGGCTTTGTTAGAATCATCCGGAGCTATCTGTTTGTTTTTGCAATGAATCCTCCCTTTTAATTACCTAGGCTTACTGTGTTATCAAGCAGGGAACCTGGACTCCTGACACCATTATTGTCTGTGCTAGGGGTGGTAAAACTCAGACTCAGAAACCAAAGGGAGCCCAGCCGCCCCTGTTTGGGTCTCAGGACACTCTCCTCAAGGCACACCCTGTCCCATGCCACACCACTCTCTTCAGCTGTGCTTTGCACCTTCCTCAAAGGTTTTTTCCCTTGCTGGGAATGTGTCCTTGAACTGTGATGTTGCTTCTTGCTTGTCTTGATGAAGGATAGAGAGCAGGGTTTGAGTGTGCATGGAAAGAAGGCTACTGTACAAAGATAAGATTTGCATTCATTCCATTGCGTGTGTTTGCTTCTGGGCCTGCCCAGATGTGGCTCTCAGAAGGCTGCCAATAAAAGAATGTGGGTATCAGGCTGAAAAAGTTCAGCACAGAGCCATACTGCTTCCCTTTGAAACCGAGGACTCCATATAGCCATGCTACAATGGATCGCCACTGCCCTGTGTCCATCACTTTTAAATTTACTTCTGCTGAACCTTATCTGCCATTTATCCATTCCCAATTTGGAGATTTACCTCCTTCTAGGTAATGTCGGGCAGGGTGGAGAAACCAAACGCAGCCACTTCACATTTTTATCAGCAGCATGACATAGGATGACCAGAGCAAAGGAGATAATTTTAGCAGGTAGCGATGTTGATTAGGTTGATAATTTGGACCCGCCAAAGTGTCCACATTTTTTAATGAAACTTATTAAAGGTACAGAAGCCATGTCTCTCTTTACATTTGGAAACTTAGCACGGAAGCAGCCAGTGCAAATCGCACAGCAAACCCAACTTCACAAAACTTAGCTCATACGCAATGTGAAAGAGTTAACAAACTTGGCCTATTTTGCTGGTTCAGAAGCAGGTGTGCGACTCTCTTTTATTTCACATTGAGCTGCACCTGTGTATGTCGGGAGTGAGTTTGGCCTGCTACTCACAAATGGGAATTTTCTATACAGCATCCTATGCACAGTTAATCTCAACAAAAGGTTCGCTTTATGTTTGCTTTCCTCATTTCAACAAGAAATCCCAGCTCTAAAAAAGGAGAGGGTCATAGGAAAGTCAGTATCCTTTCAGTACCTCTTTAAGGCGATCAAGTAACAAAATGCACAGATCAGTTAAATGACTGACCTAAGAGTAATGGTAGATGTGACTAGGAACTGTTTCTGTGCCGCTTTACTTGTTAGCCACCTGCATTTATTCTGGAAATGTTCAAGCTGCAAATATCTATTTTATGATATTGTGTTTTCCATTGTATTTTATCATTTTATCCTGTAAGCTGCCCAGAGAACAATGTTATTGGGCAGTTTTATATAGTACCATAAATGAATAAATAAAACAAACTTGGGTAGACAGCAGAAGGTTGCCTCAGCTTTTTCCTTAAGTTTGCAGGATGCCCATACAAGGGAGGGAACTTAGTTTGCTATGTGATGACCACTGCAGATCTTTGTATATGTTGTACACCTTGGCATTTATCATTCCCTATTATATATGCCATTGTTGTACAAAGATGACTGCTGGGGAGTGGGGTTGATTGGACCTCAAGAGAAGGCAGCAACTTTTAATTCCCAAAGTTACCCTAAGAAAGACTGGGTCCACACACATATCCTTGTAACCTGGAACCAGCAGGAAAAGGGTCAGTGGAACCACATGGTCATAAAGTCCATTGGGAGCATCCTATCACACCCTCAACACCCAGAAATAGAATTCCATAGAATGCAACAAGACAACTCATGTTTTTACTATGAATTCAGTGCAGAGATACCTCCAACAAGATTAGCACGCTGCGTGCAAATTATTTTTTCAATGAAATGTCTCCTAAATATGTCACTGAGCTGATAGCCTCCAAAGGATCGTGCTGATGAGTTTTTCAGGACCATGAACCACTGGATGCTGCTGGAACAATCTCAGTTATTCCGCAGTCTTGAAAATACTTTTGCCTCCATCACTGAAATGCCTTTGATTGCCATGTTTATTGTTTATATATGGATATGGCTTTATTATGTTCTATGGGATGCAAGTTGAACAATGTTTGCCTGTCTTCCATTGCATTGTACCTGTCTAAGATATTCAGTCAAATATTAATTAGGAAACCATATCATCTTATTCCTGCCAGAAGGAATGCTGTCAAGAAATCTTGGTGGTGTTAATGTGAGCATCAATAGCACCAATAAGCACATTATTGTGGGGCGTCCCAAGTCCCCAAACAGTGAGAAGTTGCAGGGCAACGTTTACCTGGATTAGGTTCCCTTTGGATGAGAATTCACTGGAGACTTATGGTGTTTATGTAGCATCTGTTTTATATTTTACAAATATGCAGTTAAGATGCCCCAACCTGCTGTTCTCCAGATGTTTTGGACAAAGACTCCTATCCACTCCAAAAAGCATGGGCAGTGGTCAGGAATGATGGGAGTTGTAGTCTGACATCTAAACAGCACCAGTTTGGGGGATGCATGAGTGGAGGCAAACAGATCATCACATCATATACCCCCTCCCCAAACATACTAACTTAAAACTTTCCAAATGGCAAATCTTCTGTCTTTACACATACAAACCTCCATCAGCAAGAGGGGTCTCCCCAACTACAGCTGTGATGGATATCTCATTGAAACAAAGATAAATTCCCAGGTATCTGCTAACTATCAGCTCCCATCTGGCAACTATTCTGGGCTATAAGACAGCAAATGGACCGACAAAGGAATTGGCACTCAGAAGCCATGTAACAATATAGACTTGTCAAGTTGTAGTGCTACACTAGATAAGTTTGGCAGCCACTGATAGACTGTCTAAAGGTAAAAGTAAAGGACCCCTGACAGTTAATTCCAGGTGCGAACGACTCTGGGGTTGCAGCGCTCATCTCTCTTTACTGGCCAAGGGAGCCTACGTTTGTCCGCAGACAGTTTTTTCCAGGTCCTGTGGCCAGCATGACTAAGCCGCTTCTGGTGAAACCAGAGCAGTGCACGGAAATGCCGTTTACCTTCCCGCCAGAGTGGTACCTATTTATCTACTTGCATTTTGATGTGCTTTCGAACTACTAGGTTGGGACCGAGCAACGGGAGCCCACCCCGTCGTGGGGATTCGAACTACCAACCTTCTGATTGGCAAGCCCTAGGCTCAGTGGTTTAGACCACAGCACCCACTACACTAAACAAGTTTATGGACATTGTGGCATAGAGAAGGTTAATGTCTGACCTAGAGTTTGATCTGCAGGCAGAATGAGACAGGTTCACGTCTAGGAGGTAAAACTACTGTGCGCATTTTAGATAAACTGCAAGGTACTTTCCAACTACAGTGGAACCTTGTGTTATGTACCATCCTCCTTATGAACACTTCGGGTTATGAGCTCCACTAACCCGGAAGTAGGTCTCCTGGTTGTGAACTTTGCCTTGGGATGTGGCGGCAGCAGTGGGAGGTGCCATTAGTGAAAGTGCACCTCAGGTTAAGAACAGTTTTGGCTTAAGAACGTACCTCTGGAACGAATTAAGTTTGTAACCAGAGGTACCACTGTACACAAGTCTTTTATAGGAAGGGGCACTTCCAGTAGCAGTCAGGGTGTACATGTGTGTATGCTTTATAGCATACCATCTTTGTTTGCTAGTAAATATCTGTAATTATTAAGTTGTGCTGTTACCATCTCGGTCTGGAGCTCAATTTCCCAAGACAGGTGTTTTCAATAACATTTCATTTCCATTAATGTGAGGACAAACATTAATGAATAATACAGATAACCAAGTGAAACTAAAGACATCCTATAAACAAGGGAGAGGGTAGAGCGAGGGAAACGAAGGAGAAATCCTTGCCCAAGAGTCCATCCAAAATTGAATACACTGAATACAGAGAGAAATGCCTCTAGACAATCACGACAGCAGCAATATTTCATTTTAATTTATTTGAGAGAATGAGACCGCAGCCTGAAAAAATGGGACAATCACGTTTCCTTGTCAGACAACTCAATTTGAAGTTTTAGCTGCCTGTGGATGACCAATCAGAGCTCTGTCCCTGCCTGATCTGTCATTTCATAGTTACAAGGAAGGTTGAAAGAAGTGGGAGGAAAAACTCAGAAGACACAGAATCGAGATGAGAGATTAGGGAAAGGAAGAGCTTATCTGGAGCTTTCAGAAGTTTTTAAATTCTTCCCTTGCCATAATGGAAGAGAAATGGAGGGGGAAAGGTTAGAGAAACAAATATTGCAGTTTGTCTCGACATTTATTTTGCAGTGTTTCTGGCAGAATTCTTGCAATGTTCTCCCTCTGGGGTCATGAAGTTTCCTGCAACTACTATGCTCAGAGCTGTAGGAAATGTCAGGGGAGTATAAGCGTATGGAGGCCTCGCTCTTCTCAGCTATATTTTACATCAGATTGGAGAGCATTTTCCCACCTCTAGGGCTGCGTTCCCTCATGAGCAATGTTTCAAGGGCCACATGCCAGTGGTGGGGACAGAGGCAAAAGGGGGCTGATCAATTGATGTGAAATTGTACATTACCTTTTGATGATGGGGGACGCGGGTGGCGCTGTGGGTTAAACCACAGAGCCTAGGACTTGCCGATCAGAAGGGTGGTGGTTTGAATCCCCGTGACGGGGTGAGCTCCCGTTGCTCGGTCCCTGCTCCTGCCAACCTAGCAGTTCAAAAGCACATCAAAGTGCAAGTAGATAAATAGGTACCGCTCCAGTGGGAAGGTAAATGGCGTTTCCGTGCGCTGCTGTGGTTCGCCAGAAGCGGCTTAGTCATGCTGGCCACATGACCCGGAAGCTGTATGCCGGCTCCCTCGGCCAGTAAAGCGAGATGAGCGCCGCAACCCCAGAGTCGGTCACGACTGGACCTAATGGTCAGGGGTCCCTTTACCTTTACCTTTTTGATGATGATGATGATGATGATGATGATGGACATAAGAAAAGCCTGGATCATGCCAATGACTCTATCCTCCCTGTGTGCCTCACCACCCCCAAAAATTGACTCAGGTGGTGTTGGATAATCCCCAGAATGGTCCATGGAAGAAGGAGAGGGGGATTGCTCCATCTGCAGTGCTGGAACAGATGGAACATTTGTAATAATGCAGTGCTGAATTCCACCCTTAGTAGCTAAAAGCCACACTCATGTATCATCTCCAGTGTTTTAGCTGCACATTATTTCCAGGCCTCAGTAGGTACCAAGGATGCTTGTGAGACACTCATGTCACTTCCTATAGTTGCTACTTTTTCTCTTGGGCACATCTTCTGCAGCATAACAGCACATCATCTCACACAATTCAGAAAGGAAAATAAAGCATTAAAAAACCCAAAACGTAACATAATATATTGTTATGAGTTTGGAGAGGGGGTAAGCTGTATGGCTGAGCTCCCCTTCTAATTCCTGGATACAGCAGGGATTAAATTGCTGGAATTCGATTCCTTGTCATCCTGGGGGGAAAGGAACAACTGGGGGGGGGGGTGCCCCAGAGTTCTCTCCTGGGCATATTGTTGCTCAACATCTTTATAAACAACTTGGATGAAGGAATTGAGGGGATGCTCATCAAATTTGCAGATGTCACCAAACTGATAGGGTTAGAAGACAGAATCAGGATTCAAAATGACCTTAAGAGATTGGAGAACTGGGACAAGCTAGCAAAATGAAATTCAATAGGGGCAAATGTAAGGTTCTGTGCTTAGGCAGGAAGAACCAGATGCACCAATATCTGTTGGGAGACACCTGGCTTACTAGTAGTACATGCAAAAGGGATCTAGGTGTCTTAGTGGACTATACTGCATCAACAGAAGAATAGTGTCCAGATAAAGGTAAGTAATAGTACTGCTCTAGTCTGCCTAGGTCAGACCATACCTGGAAGACTGTGTCTAGTTCTGTGGGCCACAATTTAAGAAGGATGTTGACAAGCTGGAACATGTGCAGAGGAGGGCAACCAAGATGTTCAAGGGTCTGGAAACTAGCCTTATGAGGAATGGTTGAGGTAGTTAGGCATGCTTAGCCTGGAAAAGAGGAGACTGGGAGGAGATACGAAATTCAAATATTCAAGATGGAGCAAGCTTGTTTTCTCCTGATCTGGAGGATAGAACTCAAGCCAATGATTTCAGGTTGCAAGAAATGATTCTGACAAAACATCAGGAAGAACTTTTTGTTTGACAGTGGAACAGACTCCCTCAGAAGGTGGTGGACTCTCCTTCCTTGGAGGTTTTTAAGCAGAGGTTGGATGGCCATGCTTAAGTTGAGATTCCTGCATTGCAGGGGGTTGAACTCAATGACCCCCAGGTCACTTCCAACTCCACGATTCTATGATTCTATGAATAGCAATGCCAGCCTGGTCATGGCCCATGGAAGATGGGTCCTTAAGGGAACAAAGGGAGTGGTTCTGTGCCAGAGGACAAATGTATGGCATTCTCTCCCTCAACTGCCTGTTAGTTAGAAAGACAAAATGCCATAGTTGGGAATTGAGTCATGTGAGCTAGAAGCGGGATTCAAAAGAGGCAGGCTGAGAGAGAGCCTGGCCTGATTTCTGCTGGAATTCAAGGCTGTGGCTATGGAAGAAGCAGGACTGTCTTGGGGACTGTCTTGCTGTGAACGCTTCCATCATAGCCTCAGGCTGCACCTATGTGTAAACAAACCATATATCATAAAGACACCACAGTCTCTGCTGTGCCTCCTTCTGAAGGAAACACAAATCCTGGGAAAATGATGAAACCTCTGGAATTTTGCACTGCTCAGAGATTGGGGTGACATGGAATAGTATGATCTTCTGCACCCCAAGCACCAGGTCCACCACTTTCCACATCCACTTAGAAATACACTGCTGTTAACTGTTGCTCCTTCTGACACAGCCTTCCTCTCAATTTCTGCTTGGCAGTGGCCCGAACAGCATTCGATACCAATCTCCTTGCAAGGGATGAGTCAGGATTACATAAATTATAGCATCTTGCCAGGTGAAAGAAAACTTCCCCTCCTCTTCACTCTTTGTGCGAAGCTGCAACAGCACCTGCCATCCAGTTCTGGTGATGATGTATGCCAAAAATTTTCCCCAATTTAATTATTTCCAGAAAGGGAAATACCCCATGGACCAGAGCTTTTTTGAAACGATGCTGGGATCTTTCAATCACTGAGCTTCTGCAGCTTCTAGAAAAACTAACCCCCCAAAATGAAGACTTAATGCCCCACAGTAAATCAGCAAATCCATTAATTTAAAGAATGAATAGAAAAGTCTTTTGTTAGTTTAACTCAGCAAGGAATTGCTTCTCCAGGCCAGCAGAAAAGAAGAGACGTGGGAGACTTCTGAATGGCTCTCCTGATATATATATATATATATATATATATATATATATATATATAGCAGCTGGAGGGGGCCTTGAACTCTGATTGGCGCACTGGAGCTGAGAGGGTGGGACACTCTTCTCCCGCAAGCTGTTTCCTGACCTAAATCACCCCTTGAAGCTGCTTTGCAGTGGGGAAAAGGCTTCTGAATTGTAGCTGATTTTTCTCCCCACTTTAGGGGCTAATGGCAGCTCTCTCTTTTTTTGGTGCCGTTGGTGCTAATTAAGATCAATGAAACAGCGCCTGGAGAAAAAGCTGCAGGACTTCAGCTTCAAGAATGGCAAATGTTTAAAAAGGAAGCAAAAATAAAGGGTGTGAACATTTTATCACGGATCTATCACATTGTATCTGTTAATAGGGCTCATCTGTACTGTTGTTCAATGCGGAGAGGAAGCTTCCAGGACTTCCATTAATTGTCTTCATATTACACCGTCCTCCAAATTACTGTCCTTGGAGGTTTTTAAGCAGAGGTTTGCCATCTGTCATGGATGCTTTAGCTGAGATTCCTGCATTGCAAGGGGGTTGGACTAGATGGTTCTCAGGATCCCATCCAACCCTATAATTCTATGATTCTGTGATTATCATGCCAGGGATACTCTGCAAAGGAGAGGGTATGAGAAAATCCAGTTTGAGGGAGGGAAGAGTGTGGGAAAGCAGTGATTTGGAGGATAGTGTCAAAAGGACAATGGAGAAATGGAGGTGCTGAAAGTTTTTGATCCACATTAAACAACAGCCTGGATGAGCCCTTAGTCTCTGATCCCGCTTTTGCCTGGTCCAAAAATTTTACACATCACCTGGGAAGACAGGCAAACTAATGCCAGTGTACTGGAAGAAGCAACAATCACCCGTGTCAAAGCAATGATTCTTCAACATCAACTTCATTGGACCGGCCATGTTGTTTGGATGCCTGATTATCGTCCTCCAAAGCAACTACTCTATCCCAAACTTAAAAATGGAAAGTGTCATGCTGCTGGTCAACAATTTAGGTTCAAAACTCTCCCAAGGCAAATATTTTTTAAAATGTAATATAAACACTGACAACTGGGAAACACTGGCCTGTGAGTGTTCCAGTTGGAGAAGAGCCTTTACCAAAGGTGTCATGGGCTTTGAAGATGCTTGAACTCAGGATGAAAGGGAGAAATGTGCTAAGAGGAAGGCACGCTTGGCAAACCCTCAACATGATCAACTCCCACCCGGAAACCTATGTCTCCACTGTGGAAGGATGTGTGGATCCAGAATTGGCCTCCACAGTCACTTATGGACTCACTGTTAAAACCGTGTTTATGGAAGGCAATCTTACTTGGCTACGAGTGATCGCCAAAGAAGAAGAAGACCACATGATTTACATGCAGAAGGTGACAGGTCCAATCCATGGCATCTCCATGTAGGGTTAGGAGAAGCTGGAACCCTGGTGAGCTGCTGTCAACTCAGCAGTGAGAATGCTGAGCTGGAGGGACCTGTGATCTGACTTGAGACAAGGCAAATTCTTATGGTTTCTTTAGAAATGCTGCACAGTTTTGGCACTCGCAGGCTAGCATTTCCTTGGAAGTAAGGCCCATTGATTTCCGCTGAACTTCAATTTGACTAGGTCCACTTAGGACTGCAGCCTTTGGCCCGGAGGAGCAGCAGCAGCAAGGCTCCACATTAAGCTTTCAGTGCTATTGCACCTACAGGTCCCCATGCTTGCACGAGTGTGTATGATCGCTGCAATGCTTGCTGTTACCAAACACCCACAGGAAACATGTTTGATCACTCAAGCAATTAAAAACAACCTGCCTGCTAGCCACCGCCCACCACAATCCATGCATGTGGGTAGCAAATGATGCTTGAAACATTATTTTATTTTTTAGTTTCTCTATCGCCCACATTCTGCAAGAATGAATCCACATAGAGTTTTGCAGGATGGGAGCCCAAATAGATGATTAATCTGTTTAGCGTGTATGCTGGTCTTCTCGTGCTTCCTTCCCTTGCGAGGATAAATCTGTAAACATGTCTCCTTAATCTTACAGGACTGAAATGTGCACATTTCCCCAAACTGAAAAGCCTAAGCCCAGGGATGCCCATTGGGAGCTTGGAGCAAAATACTCGAAATAACATCAGCCATGAATTGGATGGATGGGAGATAGAGCAGAACATTGCCACCAGTCCTCCACCTCCCCTCCAGTCAGCAGAAGGGAGGGTTGATCAAGGCCAGCTCAAGACATTTGGCAGCCTGAGACAAAGGACAGGATGGCATCCCGCCCCATTCTGTTTAGAAGCACTTTATTCAGATTTCAACATTAGCATCTTCCACTGAACCAGAGGGCAACTGGGTATGTGGCACACCCAACTCTGATCTTCAGCAAAGGGGAATGGCAGGGAGGGAGAGGACTGCTACCATTGCCTCCCAGCAGCAACTGACACCTGAGGCAAATGCCTCATTTTGTTTAATGGTAGGGCCGGCTCTGGGATAAGGCAGAATCTGATTGAGGCCAATAGAGCCATAGGTTGAAGATGCAACTTGGGTGATGATGGTGCATGCTTCTTCCACTGGTCCCTTCGCCTAGATTCTTCTTTTGTTGCTTGCAGAAAGTAAGACTATATTTCTTTCCCACAGAGAAGAAGAGAGTGAGTGAGTGGACAAGCTGAGGTGCAGGACAGGAGGTTAAAATAGCTGTATCATAGAAAACTGTCACATACAGAGTTGGACCACTGGTCCAGGAAGGTCAATATGACTGGAAAGAGATCTGCAGGGTCATGAACAGGAGTTTTTCTCCCAGTCCTACCTGGAGATGCGAGAGATTGAATCAGAGGCCTTCTGCATGGAAAAAAACTCTTTTGCTGAGTTACCTCCCCTCTCCCATGCTCTCACACTGTCTTAAGGTGTTTAAAGCTATGTATGCAGTCCCTGGGTATGTAGTCTCCTGCGGGAAGCAGGTGGCGCTGTGGTCTAAACCACTGAGCCTCTTGGACTTGCCAACTGGAAGGTTGGTAGTTCAAATCCCCGCAACAGGGTGAGCTCCCGTTGCTCTGTCCCAGCTCCTGCCTACCTAGCAGTTCGAAAGCACGCCAGTGCAAGTAGATAAATAGGTACCACTGCGGCAGGAAGGTAAATGGAGTTTCTGTGCGCTCTGGTTTCCATCCCGGTGTTCTGCGGGCAGCCTGCGTACCAGATGGAACTGGTAAACAGCTGCCCTGGGCACAGGATAGATATAGATGATAGATAGATAGATAGATAGATAGATAGATAGATAGATGATAGATGATAGATAGATAGATAGATAGATAGATAGATGGTAGATAGATAGATAGATAGATAGATAGATAGATAGATAGATAGATAGATAGATAGATGATAGATAGATAGATAGATGATAGATAGATAGATGATAGATAGATAGATAAATGATAGATGATAGAGTGGGGGGATTTCTAGATAAAATAAAAATCTTTAGAGGTACTCTCATTTTACTACTCATATTGAAATACTGCCCCTCAATGAGGCAAAACTTAGATTCACAAAACATTTAGGGGTATGTGTACCCCTGCGTCCCTCCAGAAAAAAAGCACTGGATAGACAGCTAGATACGATAGATAGATGATAGACAGACAGACAGATAGATAGATAGGGCTAGATAAAGTCCGCAACAAGTAATACTTATAAGAATCCTTCCTTCCTTCTCTAACCCATTCTGAAATCCCAGAAAAATTGGCTCTTTCAGTTAAAGGTGACCCCAGACAGTTTTAACCCACATGATGATTATTTGCTCAGCAGTTCACCAAAGGTCTGTCTGAATGTGGCGGCATTGCAGAGGGTCATATTTTCCCACAGATGAACTGCTCCCAAACAATTCTCCAATTTATTGGGCAGAAATAAGCTCTCCATCAGTACCAAGCACATGGGCTCTTCTTCTTTCCTCCCCCCTTTTTTTCTTATTATGTTTTTCCCATTTTCCATCTGTGTTTTTTCTCGTCGGCGTTGCAAGATTAAAAAACACACACACCACCACACTACTTTGAGTGATGGAATTCCCCTCACATTCTCCTTCAGTTGTATTTAACAGAAGCGATGAAGATCTTGGTTCACACAGAAATGTTTATCTTCATCTATATTGTTGACAGACTATCCAAATACATTTTTTTTCTTTTTACGAGAGCAAACATAAAATACCTCAGGCCACAGGGAAAATACTGGTTGCTGTAAGATCAGTGTTTTCTCTCTTGCTCTCATAGGAATATAGGAAGCTTACCCTCGGCATCTCCAGGTACAGCTGGGAGGGACCCCTGCCTGGAAGTCTAGAGAGCTGCTGCCAGTCAGTGTAGACAATACTGACCTATGTTCATCTCCCATAGGAACATAGGAAACTACCTTTTGCAAAGGATATATTGAATTAGTATCATCCTTCCTTCACTCACACTAGTGAAGTGATGCAGCAGAGGAAATTCCCTCCATCTTCCCCAACATCAGGGTCTTTTCCAGGGAGTCTTCTCTTCTCATGAGGTGGCCAAAGTATTGGAGCCTCAGCTTCACGATCTGTCCTTCCAGTGAATCTCTTAGTTAAGATTATTTCCTGGTGTCTCCTTTTATCCCTCCTAAAGGAATACATAAGAGTCTTTCTGAGTAAAGTAACAAAAAGTTTACTCACGTTTTAGTTCACGGTATCATCCCTGAAAGGCAAGCTTTTCTTAGTAGTTACACAATAAACTTTGAGTTCATCTCATAGGGAGACTGAACTCATGTGCTGCTGGCTGAGAGCCCACAGACAGCAAAAATTACATTAATACAACAAAATGGCTGCAGGAGAGCAGCATGGCAGCAAAATATAGGCAAGACAATAGTAGAAAGACAAAACTAGACACTGAGAAAATGGCTGCATGACTTGGCTCTTTTATGGAGTCAGCCAGAGCCATGCCCATCTCACAGGTCACATGCTGGGGGAGGAATCTCCAGACCAGAGGAACAGGATGTCCCCCTGAATGTGCCCATTCTGGGGAAATAAGGAATGTTGCATTTGAGTGCACCAATGGATTACAACTTCACCAAAAGAAATTCACCAAAAGAATATAGCACACACTTCATATCCTTGAGAAAACCCCGTAATCTCATTTTTTAAAAAATAAAATTGTTCTTTGGTAGATTTACAGAAAGAAAAGCACGCCCGTAAATAAAGTGGCAAGTGGCAAGGTTAGACACAGATGCACAAAGCGTTAAAAAATAATAACAATAAAGACTCTTTGTGGTCTGCTCCATTCTCTCTTTCTTCCCGCCCAGGGTAGCCCTGCCCTCTGCCTGCATCTGAGAGCCAGTGCATCGTGTGAGGCTGTGTCAGGAGTCCAGGTTCCGGCTTGATAACACAGTAAGCCTAGGTAATGTAAATGAAAGATTTATTGAAAAACAGATAGCTCCGAACGGCTCCAACAAAGCCTCCAGCATCATTACTCAAGATGACCCTTCTGAAGACTGCTTCCGGCAATGACAGAAGATACTGAACTTACGACACGTCTCTTGTTTTGCTTCCTATCTGGCAGCCCTCCCATTCACCGACTCTTCAGACTTAGTGAATCGGCTCCAATCTCTTTCTGTGACTAGAGGCTGTCTCTGAGTCTGTTTGCACCTTTTTGTGCTTCCTGCGAGCTTTGGCTCTGTTCTAGCCTGCTCTCAGCTACTGCCTTATCAGCCTGCCCATCAAGGTCAGGAAGAGCCAAAGTCTGCAACTGCTGACTCTCCATTGCCTGACTAATATCTAAGGCTCTCTGTTCCTAGCTGCTTTCTGCTGTTGACTGCAAACCTTCGCTCGGAGCTGGCTCATTCCTGACAGGCTGGGCCTTGGCAGTGGCAGCTTCTCCTCTTCCTCGCCTGCTCTGCAGCAGCTGCTACCACCTGCCCAAAGGAGGAGGCCAGCAGCTGCAGCCATGGAGAGGTCATGGAGAGGCAACAGGGTGCTCCATAGCAGCCGCTGTTCCCACTGCTCAGGACAACCCCTGGCTCATCCTCCTTGTGAGAAATGATAATGCTGCTTTTTCACATAAGCCATAATGCTGCAACTTGCTAGACAACCTCAGATAGTCCAGACTTGCTTACACCCATAGTTAGAACAGCTTGCGGTTAGGATGCTCGTAAATAGGACAGCTTGGCGACTGGAATATGGTTTATTCGTAGGCCTCAGCAGGTATAGAACTCGCTTACACCTGGAATTGGGACAACTAGTGGCCAGGATGTGGCTCTGTTGCTTACGCCGGTATGTAAATTCATAGGAACATAGACCAAATAAGGGTCTAAGAGGGGTGGGCATCGGAAATTGGGGTAATGGGAGATTTAAACAGGGCCGGGAATATTAGTAAGGTAATTAGGAGGTCGTGATAGGCTATAAACTTTGTAGTACCCAGCCAATGAGAAGGAACCTGCACTTTGGGTGTGGGGAATATAAACTTATGCTTTGTCAATTTTGGGTGTGCCTACTTTGGACACACGCTCTTGCAAGAACGTTTTGTAATCAATAAACTCTTTGCTGCTTCACCAGTTTTGTTCAGATTTTATTTGAGGGTCTCAGGACCCACTTCTAACACTCCTCCCCAAGCTTGGTGATGGCAGCACTGGTGGGGAAAATAGGAACATACCAGGAACAAAGCAAGGGTGGCTTTCGTAATTTCAGGGAAATAGGGGCACTTGCATGGACGTGGGTGGTGCTGTGGTCTAAACCACTGAGCGTCTTGGGCTTGCCGATCAGAAGGTCAGCAGTTCGATTCCCCGCGACGGGGTGAGCTCCGGTTGCTCAGTCCCTGCTCCTGCCAACCTAGCAGTTTGAAAGCACACCAAAAAGTGCAAGTAGATTAATAGGTACCGCTCCGGCGGGTAGGTAAACAGTGTTTCTGTGCTCTGCTCTAGTTTCAGTGTTCTGTTGTGCCAGAAGCGGCTTAGTCATGCTGGCCACATGACCTGGAATAACTGTCTGCAGAGCGGACAAATGACAGCTCCCTCGGCCTGTAAAGCGAGATGAGCACTGCAACCCCAGAGTCGTCTGCAATTGGACTTAACTGTCAGGGGTCCTTTACCTTTAGAGAAACTTGGAGGGTATGACATCTATAGAGGTGTGTGCCTGAGAGGCTGTGAGATCATTAGGCCCAGAGTGCACAGTTACCGAACTGCTTCCAAGGTGGCAATTGAGCAGCCCATAATTTTTGGCAACCAGATGTCGCATCTTTCATAGATCTGCCCACTTGTCTCCCAATAGGCTGTGCCCTTTCTTTATTGGAAAGGATGTGGGGAGTGAGAGGGCAACACACGCTCAAGGTTACTGCTACAACCAGGATCCGAGCGGCAGGGAATAATAATAAAAAAAGAATTTTGTGGCTCTGAGTCAAAGAGACTCGGAACGGAGCTGAAAATAAATCGCAAACAAGAACAGCATATACCATCCGCATGATAATGAGTCATCTCATTTCCCTTCAAACACATTCACTTAAAGATGAGAAAAAGGAGCTTTAAAACCTATACATCCCATCCTCCAGAGATTAATTAATGCTCAAGTATCTAAGATCAGCTCCTTGACTATTCCACGGAACACCTGTTGTTGCTAAGGTGAGCTGTTCCTACATGTATTAGCTCATAAGATGCATGAACAGGAGCTCATCTGCCCTATTTTATCCTAACCCTGTTTTATGAGGAGTGTGCGTGTGTGCGCACGCATCCATGTGCACACAGCTCTACTGTGAATGCTGATGTATCTTCCATCTGTTGTGAATGATACCTGGGAAACTCTGGCCCACAAGGCTAATGAGGCCTGACAGGGGTCCTAAATAGCCCAACAAGGTCGTTATTGTCGTTGTCGTCGTCATCATCATCTATTTATTTATTTATTTATTTACACATACATACATACCCCACCCTTTTCACTGAGAGGGACTCAAGGCAGCTTAGAGATTAAAAATTAGGTTCCTATCCCTCTTATAACCATTCAGGCAACTCAGGTAGTCCGAAAGGCCCAACAGAGACTCCATTTCCTCAGGGTCTTGCGAAAGAATAATGTTAAACAGCAACTGATGAACTCCTTTTACCGGTCCACAATAGAAAGTGTCCTTTCATATTGTATGACAGAGTGGTATGCTGGCTTGGCAGCCACGGACAGAAAGTCTCTACAGAGGGTGGTGAATACAGCACATGATATCACGGGCTGTCCCTTGAGTCCGCTGGATGACATCACAAGGGATCGTTGCCTTAGGAGAGCGAGAAAAATTCTCGGGGATGACTCACACCCCGGCCATCACCTCTTTAATCTTCTACCCTCGGGCAGGAGATATAGAAGTATGGTCAGCTGTACCAACAGGCTAAAGAATAGCTTCTATCCGTGGGCTGTTATGCTGTTGAACGGAAAATAACACAGCAAAATTGACTTGCGAGGTGGTGTGTTGTTCGATAAGCACACAGAGTGCAACAAGACTGAGTGTTTGGGGGGGAAGGCTCATTTAATTTCGTTGTGCACAGGTTGTACAGTGACAATAAAGGTATATTATTATTATTATTATTATTATTATTATTATTAGACAGGGAATCTCTTGATGCTTCCACACGGAAGGTAGGATGTAAATGAAATGAAATAGCTAGCTGATGAATAAAAGCTTCAGTTCCTAGCAAATCTTTCATTTACTAAATGTCCGCGGCCTCAGTGGGTCTGATTTCTCAGTACACATATTTAGGATCAGGCCGCCAGTCCTATTAAGCAGCTGAGCACCTGCTGCATCCTTTAGCTCTTCCCTTCCAAGAATCCCCAATGAAGACATGAGCACTGGAAGCCATTTCCGAGATAGAAATCTTATCGGCCCGTCAAACGGAGAGCGGCACTGTGGATTCTTAGCAGGCCACCTCTTCATTCCTTGTGTATGCTGCCTGCAGAGAGGAAATAAATATCCCCTATGTATAAGCCGCTATACATTTAATTGTGCCCGGACTGAAGGCTGTTAATTCATTCACTCTCAGAATGCTAACTCAGGCTTATTAAAGAAGTGTCAAAGAGTGGCTTTTGAATTACCTACTCCTGAAATATGCTGAAAGGGCTGACTTGCACTTTCCCGACAAAAGCTCGCCGTCTAGCCTTGTCACACATTCATTTACGATCCCGTGAGCTACGTAGGAATTGTATGGAACGGGGCATCCGCTATTTTCCCTCCCTCCCTCTTTTTCCTCCACCCACCACCCTCAGTCTGAAGATTACACTTAATTTAAAAGGGAGCCCGAGTTTTATGGCAGAGAGAATATTCATTTGCTTGTATCGTGGCATTTATTCTTCAGTGGATGCTAATTATGGCTATTAATATTATTCATATCCACTTAGTCATTAGACACATATTGTTTCCAAGGCGGTGGAAGAAATAGTACCTCTGCACTCAGCAGAAAGCATCTGGAGTCTTATGTTCGTTCGTGGGCACCGCGGTTCACAAAGGATTTAGGACGGGTCAAATACCTTGATGAGATAGAGAGAGAGCAAGCCAGGCTCTCCTCTCAGTTTGGAATGCCTATTGTTGTCATTGTTGCCTCAGCTCTCTAGAGAAGGCAGGTCCCTGCCCCAAAGGACCTCCAAAGTAGATGAGTTATTATTAGATTAGCTTTCTAATGGTGCATGCTCTGGTTATCTCCCGCTTGGACTACTGCAATGCGCTCTATGTGGGGCTACCTTTAAAGGTGACCCAGAAACTACAACTAATCCAGAATGCGGCAGCTAGACTGGTGACTGGGAGTGGCCGCCAAGACCATATAACACCAGTCCTGAAAGACCTACATTGGCTCCCAGTACATTTCCAAGCACGATTCAAAGTGTCGGTGCTGACCTTTAAAGCCCTGAACGGCCTCGGCCCAGTATACCTGAAGGAGCGTCTCTACCCCCATCGTTCTGCCCGGACACTGAGATCCAGCGCTGAGGGCCTCCTGGTGGTTCCCTCACTGTGAGAAGTGAGGTTACAGGGAACCAGGCAGAGTTCCCTGTAGTGATGCCCACCCTGTTCTTAACCCAAGGTACTATTTCTGGGTTAGCGGAGTCTGTAACCTGAAGTGTCTCTAAACTGAGGTACCACTGTATTTTTTAAAAAAATATAAAACAATAGGTTGTGTTCTTTTTTTAAAAAAAAATAACAATTTCAACATAACAAAATATCAGAACATCTCATATTCATTATTTTTCCCCATCTCCCCCCATCTCCCCATCAAACCCTCCCCCCTCCCCCAAGACTTCACTCAGCTCCCCTCTCTGATTTCTCAACTCATATTGTTCTGTGCATGCTGTAAAATTGTATAAATCCTTATATTATCTATCTAATATGTTAGCAATCAATAAATTTGTGTATGTTTATTCAAAACCTGCTAAGGAGTCCAATTCGTTTTGTTGTCTTTTAAAGTAAAATGTGAAAATTTCCCGTTCTTCTTTAAAGTCACAGTTGTCCTTGTCTCGCAGTTTGTATGTCAATTTCGCCAGTTCTGCATAGTTCATCAATTTCTCTTGCCACTGTTCTTTTGTTGGGGTTTCCTCATTCTTCCATCCTTGTGCTATCAAGACTCTTGCCGCTGTTGTTGCATACATAAATAAGTTCTTTGTTTTCCTTGGTAGGTCTTGTCCTACAATCCCTAACAAAATTGCTTCTGGTTTTTAACAATGGGTTGTGTTCAACTCAGTGTTAAGCAAATTGTTTAGGCAGTACTTCCTTTCCCCATGTATCCCCTAAATCTCTTCTGGGTGTGTCCCCCCCCCAACTATCCAGACCAGATTGGGGATGGTGCAGAGCACACAGGCAGGAAACAAGGGAGAAAACCTTGCACTAGCACAAAAATGCCATTGAACACCACTGAGTGGTTTCACATGTTCACAGTAATCAACAGAATACTGGACCTATCATTAATCTGTGAAGGCCTAGGTGAAAAGGATAGTTTTTAGCATGCACTAGGAACAAACAATGATTTGTGAGTACCTATCTTATTTCCAAGGGGAAGAAGGTTTCGAATCAGAGGTTCTCACACACCCAGCTCTGGGTGGCTGCAAGTTGAATTACAGCAACAGGCAGAACCACCAAGAGGATCTCAGAAGAAGATTGCAGCAACTGGGCAGGTGTGGAGGAGGGGAGGCAGTCTCTGGTGTAATATCAGAGTCTTTGAGTGACAACCAAGGCCATTCACAGCATTGAATCAACCAATGCAGGTATGTAGGCCTTTGCTGACAGCAGGTTCACACCCTCCAACATTGATTTCAGAAATGAAGAAGAAGAATATTTTTGTTATTTATACCCTGCCCATCTGGCTGGGTGGAGGTCCTCTTTATTTGGAAGTCCAGGGGACACCCCCCCAAATGACCATGCAAAAATGTGTTAAATGTAATTAGTTTAATTGTTATGCAGTCTGGAATGGGGGAGAAAGACACAGTTTGGATTTTCCGAATTGTCAAATTAGAAGCTGGGACGGCTTTCGTAATTCTGGGACTGTCCCTGGAAAATCGGGACACTTGATCAGTATGCCAAATATGTGAAGGAGCAGTTAGGCACCCATAAAGCTACTCCTCTATGTGTCTTGAAGATTGTTTGAATAAACTGAGGAAAACGAAAGAGTCTTTCACAGGAAATTTTGAGGGTAGCGTTGGCGGAAGAATTTATGAACTCCTCTTCTAAGGGATTCAAAGGGCCGAAGACTGAAGTTAATAAAGGAAGAATTAGGTTCAATGGTACTCATAACAATTATAAAGACATTTCAGTAGAGATAATTTAATACCTTGGGATATTAACATTTACATATAATCAAGTAATTCAAATCAGTGACGACTGAGGACAAAAAAAAATAATACTGTTAGGCGATTAGGGGTTGAGGTATATCCCTTGAGGTTCTTAAGCAAACAATTCTGGCTGGATTAGAAAACGGGGAGGAGGAAAAGAAGAATTAGGGATGTTACATTAAACCTAAAAGCATGCAAAGGAAAAAAGAGATGGTGGTTGATTTTAATTACACATCAGTTTTACACTCCTGAATTGCCATTTATGCGAAGTACTGGAAGCTTTACACACACACACACACACACACACACACACACACACGTGTTTGTCTCAAATCGAGAAGGCCTTCTCAGCAGTGGTGCCCACCCTGTGGAACGCCCTCCCATGTCAAGGAATTAAACAACTATATGACTTTTAGAAGACATCTGAGGGCAACCCTGTATTGGGAAATTTTTTAATGTTTGATGTTTTATCATGTTTTTAATATTGGAGGGGGAAACCAAGATGTTCCATGATCCAGTCAGAAGCCACTCTGGCTACTGCAATTCTGGGATGTCCCAGGGAAATCGGGACGGCTGAGGGGTATGTGATGGGAGGGAGAATGGGGTACAATTCTGCCTTCCTTTTCCCAGTAGGGAAGAAGAAGAAGAAGAAGAAGAAGAAGAAGAAGAAGAAGAAGAAGAAGAGGAGGAGGAGGAGGAGTTTGGATTTGATATCCTGCTTTATCACTACCCGAAGGAGTCTCAAAGTGGCTAACATTCTCCTTTCCCTTCCTCCCCCACAACAAGCACTCTGTGAGGTGAGTGGGGCTGAGAGACTTCAAAGAAGTGTGACTGGCCCAAGGTCACCCAGCAGCTGCATGTGGAGGAGCGGAGACGCGAACCCGGTTCACCAGATTACGGATCTACCGCTCTTAACCACTACACCACACTGGGAACAGATGCTCACAGCCAAAGAGGTAGGATTTAACCCTGCCAGATCCTACAGTAATGATAACTGTCCCACCCAGTAACATACCTAGCCTTGCATGCTTGGAGATGCTGCCATATTTCCAGCTGGTGCTTCAAATGAATGTAGAGATAAATAACTGATTTCCTCCAAAACCAAACCTTTACATTGTTATGGGCTTACTGAGTTATGGGGTTGAGCTGGATGACCTTTTAGGATCCCGAGCATCTCTGGCATTTCCCCATTAATCTGTGATTATTATTTTTAAGTACTCGTGAAAATTCATTTTCACTTTAGTGTGTTTTTCTCCTAACGTACACATTTTTGCAAAGTAATTTCACCTAATATAATGCAGTTTTTAGTGTGTATTTTTATCCTACTATATGCATTTTTGTATATATTGCTTGACTGGAGAACTGCACTGCAAAATTTAGAGAACTGTGAATTACGAAGGATGGCTGTGTTTCAGTCCGTGCATTGTTTTGAAAACTGTGGAACTGGTAAGTTTGTCTTTAAATGTGACCTGAACTGAATCTCTCTCCCATCCTTAGCCTATGTGCTTTACGTTTTTATCATGCTCTTTTGCTGTTGTTGTTTTTTGAATATTGCATCTCAGCACTTACGACACTATTTTATTTGTTCCATTTTTGTACACTGCTTAGAGGTTTTAAAAATATGAAGTGGTTCAGAAACACTTTGAAATTGCCAAATTAAATGAAATCAATATACAAGGAAAGCCAGGACTCTTATCTTTCTCTTCCCATCATATCCATTCATTTCAGCAATTCTTGCACAGGAGAAAACGCTGTGTGAATTGTGTCTGCTATCTCCGTCTTTCAAAAGTAGGCAGTGACACTTTCTGATGGTACATTCAGTACACAAGTGACATTTCCAAACAGCTCGTTGTCTGGTGTCTCACTATCACATTGTTTTTAAAAAGGATGTAGGGGGAGGACCTGATCCCCACCCTGGATCATTAGCACCTTGCCAAAATAAAGCTTCTAAAAACCACATATTGAAGTATAAAGAGAATTTAGAAGTGTTCGCATTTAGAAGAAGTAGAAAGCCCCCACCACTAGGAAGGATTTGGAGCCTTCTGTCATTTGCAGAAAGCATTATAATAAATCAGTGCCTTTTGAGTCTCTGTTCATGCTCCGAGATAAGGCGAGACTTGCTCTTTGGTCTTTCTTCATGCGCTGAATAGTTGGAGGCAAGTCAGGGTCTTTGTCACCTTTTCTTGTTTTTTTGAATTTTTCCATTCTGACTCACTCTGCTCCTTAGCAGAGCACTTGGAATACAAAGCGGTCTGGAGGTAGCTGAATGGTGCTTCTGCTGACAGATGATTAGGGCCAGCAGTAATGCGAGTTGCAGTGTATATGCCGAATGGCCTTAGAATAATTCACCAATGGGGCATTGAATACCTCTGGGGCAATGGCTGAATGGGTGACCTTGGAAACCCAGCCACAGGGTGGTGCTGAGCTTGTTGACCTGTAGGGAATCGTGAGCACTTCAGCCAACAAGGAGAGAATATTGAAAAACACTGTGTGTGTGTGTGTGTGTGTGTGTGTGTGTGTGTGTGTAAAAGATGTGCAGTTAGCAGTGGCTGGAAGAATTGTAGATGGAAGTGGTCCAGTCCCAGAAAATTTGGGCTGTATAGACCACTCTAAAGTGAGATCTGACAACCCCAAGCACTTCTCCTTGAAGGCAGTGGGAATTATAACTCTTACTATTTTTATCCTGCTATTTTCCTGACAGGAACTCAAGACGGCTTACAGATGAAATAAGAACAGCTAAAAACACATTGGGGGTATTCAAAAACAATTAATTATTAATAGAATGTGTGTATGTGTGTGTGCGCACGCACACGTGCGCACACACACAAATATATGCATATACGAGAGTCCCATGGACTGCAAAAAGATCAAACTTCTCCATTCTTATGGAAATCAGCCCTGAGTGCTCACTGGAAGGACAGATCATGAAGCTGATGTAGCACCCTGCTTGTGGTTAACGCTTAGCTGGAATGAAATATTC